>CABHPQ010133358.1:0-26384 GCA_902168405.1 Peromyscus aztecus | reverse complement strand
CTTTCTTTCTTTCTTTCTCTCTCTCTCTTTCTTTCTTGCTTTCCTCCTCTCTTTCCTTCTATTTTCCTTTCTTTCTGTCTCCTTAGAAAACAAACAGGTACCCAAAATCTTAATAAAATATAATAACATAAAAACAATCTGGATAAGGATAATACAAAGAAACAAGCAGAAAGAAAATATCTAAGGAAAAATCACAATAACACATACAACACAGAAGTACACACAAGTTTTCACATACAGAAATGCAATCCTACAAAAACACAATGACAAAAACTGTAAGGTAAAATATAAAATGAAAATTTTAATGCCCTGACAAAGTAATATGAGACAAAGTACATCAAAAATGCCATTGAGTTAGTTTTGTGTTGGCCATTTCCTGCTGGCTTTCCTTAGGAGGTTTGTATAGCCAGTGAGACTCTGTTGGAGAAAACTAACTTTTTTTTAAAATTTGAGAGATCAATTGGAGATGGCTTCTGGGTTAAGGATGAGGGCTTATGTGCATTTATGGTTTCAGTGCTAGGACCACATCTACTGCAGATCCTTGATGGCTCTATTCATGTGGCCACAGTCACACACCTCTTCAGAATATAGATACCATAGCAAAACACCATATTTTCTCTAAAGTTTACATTTACTATCCAGCCCCTGGGTGCCTTATTTTTTTTAAATCAGATAACAACTGAAAATAGAATTTAAGTAAAGAAAAATAGTGTTATCACATAGGGGGACTATTCAATCGGCCAGTCAGTTCCAAAATAACCACACAGATACTTATTATTAGCCATAAATGCTTGGCCAATAGCTTGGTCTTTTCACTAACTAGCTCTTACAACTTTAATTAACCCATATTTCTATCTATATTCTACCAAGTAGCTCTGTACCTCATCTCAGTATGGCATGTTCCTGTGCCTCTTCCTCTATGTTTGCTGGTGACTCCCCTGACTCCACACTTCTTCTTCCCAGTGTCCTCTGAGTCTGGTTCTTCTGCCTAACTTTCTCCTGCACAGCATAGGCCAGTCATCTGTTTATCAAACCAATGAAAGTAACAAATAGTAACAGTATACAAAAAGATAGTTCTACAGCATTATCTAATGTATCTTTCTGGATAATTTTCCACCATGTTTGCTACCTGATTTGCCTATTCTGCCATGTAGAAAGTACTCAGAATGCAATTACAAGTCCACCAGGTGCAGTGCCCTTCACAAAGATTTTTGTGTGTGTGTATGTTGTCTAATAGCACATTTAGCTTTTCTATTTAAAAACTCAGAATAATCCCTTTCTCCTATACTTCCCAACCCTTTGTACTAATTTATATATAATTTCTCATGAATATCAGTTTTATGTATTTTTATTGAAAATAAAATTTTTTTCATAAAATATCTTGTGATTATGATTTTTCCTCCCTCATTTCTTCTGAGATCCTTCCCACCTCTTCTCTCATCTCAAACCACATTTTCCTGTCTTTCCTTAGTAAACAAGCAGACATCTAAAGAATAGTAACAGAATAAAACAAAAACAAATATCAGAATAGGAGAAAACAAACAACCAGAATATACAGGGGCAAACAAAAGCACAAGAAACATATAGACACAGAGAGACATGGGTTCCCACACACAAGAATAACTTAAAAACAAAATAATTGATGACATAATATGGTACCCAAGGGATTACACACACTGAATCCCAAAGACCATCTCTAGCATCCCTCTACAAATCCCAAGGCATTCTTTCCATTGTCTTTCTTGGATTCTAATTCCTCTGTGCTACTAAAGTTCAGCTCTGGCATCTCAGCTTTTGTAGATCATTGCTACATGGGTTTCTGACTTCAATTTTTAATATTATTAATATGCTCTTCTCAATGTAGTTCAGGTCAAGTCTACTCCCCCTCTCCACTCTCCATTTATAACATTCTCCATTAATTTTAGAATAAAAGAATGTAACACAACTCCACAAAATCTTTCATGGCTTGGTAACATTCTTTGTCTTCAATACCCCCACTCTTTTTGTCCCTCTCACTCTTTTATTTCCCATTAAGCTCAACTAATATGACTTGCCTTCTATTGGAGATTTTATCAACTTTGTAAACTCTATTTTGCTTTTCAGAACTAGCTTGATTAAAATTTCATTTTTAATCACAAATTTTAATCATAAATGCTGACCTATTAAGACAACTTTCTACCAAGGCAATCCTTTATGTTAAATTCATCACCTATTATCTCTCTGTCTTCTTGTTTCTCAAGCTTTAGCAGAATTTTACATATTGATGGATTTCTACTCTTGATTTAATCTCTGTTCTTTTAGTTTCCACATTGTAGTACTTGTTTCCACTTTAGATGTCTTCTTGGTCCTGGCTTCAAATTTCCAGTGTTAATCTGACTCTACTTCTCTGTCTTTGAGTTTCAGTCCTTTCCTCACATAAAGTTTCTCCCTAGTTCATCATTGCATATTTCCTTCCCTTTGTGTATATGAATTCTCCTGGGGTTGTCTTTCGGTATGCTCTGAATGTGTTGCTCTGATTAACTGATAAATAGAATGCTGATTGGCCAGTAGCCAGGCAGGAAATATAGTATAGGCAGGATAAGCAGAGAGGAGAATTCTGGGAACAGAAAGCCTGAGTCAAAAGTCACCAGCCAGAGACAGAGGAAGCATGATGTGAAAGTACCAGTAAGCCACAAGCCACGTGGCAACTTACAGATTGATAGAAATTAGTTAATTTAAGATATAAAAACTGGATAGCAAGGAGCCTGCCACAGCCAAACAGTTTATAAGTAATATAAGTCTCTGTGTGTTTACTTGGGTCTGAGCAGGTGTGGGCCTGGGTGGGACTGGAGAAAATTCCAGCTACAGAATTCTTTTCCAAATACATTCACAATCCATAGCTGTCAATGCATTCATCATTTCTTTTGTAATTTTGTCTTCTTTAATACTTCTCATACCCACATGTTGTCTAGTTTAGTCAAATCCTCCCCATTTCTTGTCTTAAGTATCACTTTTATATCTAAGACTCAGCTTGATGCTACATCCTCTATATAACCTTTTTCTGATTAGTCCTCCAATATCTAGAAGTTATTTCCTCTCTCTCTTTTTTGGGATTTGTGTCTCTTGTTACTTTCTACTTAATATGATATTATTTTATAATTTTCTATGTAATCATTGAGTACGGAGACCCTATGTGTGGGTGTTCAAATTGAACAGACAACTTGGACCCTTGGACTCTTTTAAGCTCAACTAATAAAACTTGTCTTCTCTTGGAGATTTTATCAACTTTGTAAATTCTATTTTGCTTTGCAGAACTAGCTTGATTAAATTTTCATTTTTAATCACTTGGAAGTGGGCAATGGGTTTAAGATACTATCCATCTTGAACTTTATGATTATAATTTTGGTTGTTGTTGATTTATCTGGGGTGTAAAAGTAAATGTACACTTTTACCTTCAGTTTTATGTAAGTATCTTTAACTTGGTTCAAATGAGAAAACTAAATATAGAATCAAACTTACTAATGTCTCAACTAACAATGAGAAAGATAGTTAACATTTCAGAACAATTTTCCTCAAAAGTTCAGTTTTTTGGACTCCGCAACCCCACTTTGCTCACATCCTTCCCTGTTCTCTTACCCTCTTAGACTTAGCAAAGTGTCCTTCTTTCCTTCAACCCTGCTGAAAGAGTTCTATAAATATTTCTTGAACTGACTTTCCTCTGTGGAAGTGAATGGTTTTGCCACAAAAATGCTGGGAGGCAAAGAAGGTTAATTACATTCGAGTCTCAAGGTGTCTGTGCTATTTCTCTCCCCCATATTAGCTGGCAAAATGCATTTTTTTCCTTTCCCACTGCCTGCTACAACCAGTCAAAGAAGACTTGCAAAGTTTAGAGCAAAGTCAAAATAGTCAACCAAGAAGTATACGAAGGCTCTGCCAGAAATCTATACAGCTAGATACTTGGAAAGAGATCAGAGTTGGAGAAAATAAAACTGACTCTAAGAACTAGAACACTGGTACAGCGTTTGATGTGAGGAACACAGCCCTCATTACCTTCCAGATGTGGCTATGTGCAGCATGTGGGAAATACAAATGAACTTTCTAACAAGCACTGCAATCCAGCAATGGGGAAAGAACTGACTACAAATTAACAATATGGATAAGAAAATATGTTATTGTCAGGAGATGTCTATTTAGCTTCGCTGGTACAGAATTTTTTTAAAAAATGTAACCAATGATGCCAGAATTAACAATCAAATTGTGAAAATGTCTCACAATTGAAAACTGTCAAATGTCTCTATGTAGTCATATATAATAATGTTATTCTTATCTTCTTTATCAACCAATTGATCTTTTTATGGAAAATCTTGATGATTTATTTTTTGCCAAAATGAACAATGTCATCTAGTTTGAAATAAACCTTTTTTGTTGTAATTGTTTATACAAAGCTTTCTCCATGCTGTATGGACTGTGACAATATCAGAAAAATAGTTGAAAATATTTTATATATAAGACCATGAAGTAGAAGAGAGTTCAGATTATAGCTTTACATAGACTTAACTAGGAAACACACCTAGCTTCTGATATCTAAAGCTTTTTTAATGTCTTTTCAGTTTTGTTATGCATGTAAAGCTGTTTTATAATTACAAACTCACAGATTTCTGGGAAACAATTTCACATCTAGGATTCAGATTTAGTTCATTATCCATTTATATACAGAATCACTGATTAGCAGTTCCCCCATATCTCCTTTACTTTATCATACATCTGTAAAGCAATTAAAATACATTGTTATAATTTGTTTTTCATCAAGGGAACCTTTGATTTTTTTTAGATCTGAATCTACATTCGTCATGTTTCACTTGTCTGCATGTGAAGTTCCACAGGTTTGATCATTGAATGGTGTTATTTACCCATCACTATTGAATTCCAGGTAATAGTTTCATATTCTTAAAACAAAATCCTCTTGCTTTATCTAGTAAAACTTAAAAATGAGACAAAAAAATTCATTGGAAAAGAAAATCTCATGCTAAATTTTTATTGCAAAATAGAGAAAAAGTATACAGATGGACAAAGAGTTTAAAGAAATAAGGGAGGAATGACAGGTTTATTCACCCTTCCTGTGTCCCTGCACTCTGATCTCATGGCAGTACCGAACCTGTGCCTATCTTCCTTTCAGTAAGGACTACCAAAAGCAGGGAATGCAGGACAAAATCATGTGAAAACTTTTGATGAGCCTCTCCTTCTCACTGAAGAAACCACTGCAAACTAGCACAGGGTACAGATGACACTCTTATTAGTTTGTACTGTATTTTAGGGTATTGCTCAGAAATTTTAGGTTTTTTTTTCAATTAAAAATTATCCTAGTAAAAGGGGTAAAAATTACTTTATATATACTCTATATATGAAATGACTATATATACTTTATATAAATATCAACTTACAGAATGATTAAGCTAAAATTGTATAGCATAAATACAAAAAAAAATCTCCTAAACTAGAGACATCAAAATCAAATTGTTGAGTTGAAACCTCTTTAAAACAACGGAAAGAAAAACACACATTCAACAAAGAGAAGTATACTTGTGCAGAAATGAAAAAAAAAGACTGGATTACCTCTCACTGGGAGCCTTGGAGGTCAGATGCAAGCATAAGCCATACATTCATTTCCTGAAGGTCTCTGCACAAGTACCTGAGTCCAAAACCTTGATCTTTGTGTTTCCTTGAAAGTGTGTGACATCTCTTCATTCTTTTCCTTTTATATTACATTATCTGTATAGATCTCTTTCACCTCTCAAAGCTATTAGTCAGCATGTTGATATAGTCTGTAAACTCAAATAATTAACATTTGAAATTCAATGTTCACTTACTTAGAGGAGCATGAGAAATATTTCAACATTGCTGTACTCTCTTCAATACAAAAGATAATTGCTTCATTTGTCAAATATTTCAGAATGAAAGTTTACCTTTTTAAATATGTTGGGTTTTTAGCTGGCTGTGGTATCACACTCCTTTAATTCCAGCACTTGGGAGGCAGAGGCAGGCAGATCCTTATGATTTCAAGGCCAGCCTGGTCTACAAAGTGAGTTCTAGGACAGCCAGGGCTGTTACTTAGAAAAATTATGTCTTGAAAATTAAAACCAAAAAAAGTTAGGATTTAATGATTAGAGTACACACAGTTTGATTTGAAGGGACCAGGATTTCAAGGTTTTATGATATAAATTGCTTTCTTCAATAAGAAACTACGTTGACATGTCTTGCCATTGCACTCCACCATTACTCGAGGAAAACATAATCTGACAAAATAATCTCTCTTACTGTCTCCTTTACCAAAGACAGCACACTGTTAGATGTTCCATTCCTTCAACAGCAACTTCAACCTTAGTTTTAACCTCATTTTCATGCATACCAACATCTGTAAATGGACTACAGATGTGATAGTTACTAATTC
This sequence comes from Peromyscus aztecus, assembly GCA_902168405.1. Taxonomy (NCBI): domain Eukaryota; kingdom Metazoa; phylum Chordata; class Mammalia; order Rodentia; family Cricetidae; genus Peromyscus; species Peromyscus aztecus. The sequence goes on along the minus strand of CABHPQ010133358.1, from coordinate 19,957 downwards.
TGTCTTTCGCATGCCTGTAAAAATGTTGATAATAGAGAGCTAATGGGCTTTGTATTCTTTAACTTTTGGGTGTCATGCTTAAGGATTTAGCAGGAGTTCTAGCTGGCTGTTTCTACGATCCTCTGACACCCAGTAACCAAGTCCATTCACAGCTTTTTTTTTTTTTTTTTTTTGGCACTTGCACTGGTATTGAAATTTTAGGTATATTGAAGTGTGAATGAAAACTTGAAAAAATTGAGTCAGTAAATCTCAATTTCATTTCCATGAAATCAACTGTCCTCTCAGAGGAGGAAAAAAGTATTTTCAGACTTCTGAAACTTAACATGTAATATCTAGACACAAGGAAGCTGGATTAATTTTGTGATATTTATCTTTTAATAACAGTACCTTTAAACAGTCAGTATAGTTTGAAAGACTAGGAGTCAAATAAGCTAACATTATTATGATGATCTTGAAATATGGATTTTTAACATGCATTGCAATTTAATTTACAAGTTAAAAGAAAATCCTGACATGTATCAATATGGTAAGTCAGTATCTCTCCAAACTCAATATCAAGCCATTGACTCATGGCTGATATGATATAAGGCCTGCTGAAAGAACAATGATTTTCAGATTATATAATTTTTAACAATAAAATTTTTGAAGAAAATGCCTTTAAGAAAGCAGCTTATTCTAACATAAACTGAATAAGATTACTATGAACTTAGAAAAGTATAAGTGTGATTAATTATGATTTTGTTTAGATATTAAAAGGGAGAAATCATTCTGTTAAAATGATTGCTTCACTATCATTAGTAAAAATATTTCAGCTATTAATGTGAGAAATCAATAGAGTCTGCTTAAAGGACAAAGGGATTTAATTAAGAAAGGGAAACTCAGAAGACAGAGTAGAAGAATTATCACAGGGTCCTGGAAAAGAGGGAAGGCATGGTCCCATGTGGTTCTTCTGCGCCTGAGACTGTCCCAGCATCCAAGTACAGCCAGGGAGCAAAGAGAGACTGACTGTGCATCTCAGGTCTTAGGGGTAGCTGAGAGGCCACACTCCAGGGGCCTGCACTTCAAGGTCTCAGGCAAGTAGAGCAGTGACCTGCTGTGTCGCTGAAGCTGCACTTTAGGGTCATAGAACAGGTATCCACTACAAGCTATTTGTAGCAGAGAGTCCACCAGCAATATTTCTCTAAACAAGACAATAGTCTGTCATGCATAGCAACAAGTGGGATCTTAGCTATGTTGATCTATGAAGTCAATAGATGCAGCATTAGTTAGGCTCTATGTTGCTTAGGATCCTCTAAAGTAACAGAACTAATACAATAAACCTTTCTATCTGTATATCTAGATGAATAGGTAGATAGATGATAGATAGATAGATAGATAGATAGATAGATAGATAGATAGATAGATAGATAGATAGATAGCCTTACATATATGTTTAGGATAGTCCAGTAATAGCTGCTTCACACTGAACAGGCAAAGAATCTGAATCTAGGAGTTGTTCAATACAAGATGCTGAACACCACAGCATTCCTAATGTGGCATTGAAGGTCTGAGTAATTCTTTGGAGGACTTGCTGGTCTTCAGTTTACATTAGAAGCCAGAAGAAGCTGGCTGCCCAATAGGCAAAGGAATGCAGCAATAGCCACTTAGGTGAATTTGACAGCAAGAACGAAGGCAAACAGGCAAAAAAGCAGTCTCTTCTCCTATATCCTTTTATCTGAGCTGTCACCAAAAGGCGCTGCCCACATAAGGGTAGGTCTTCCTACTTCAGATAACATGATCAAGGAAGTCCTTCACAGAAACGCTCATATTTTGTGTTTCAGTTGACTCTAGATCCAATCAAATTGATAGCTAAGATTAGCCATCACAAGCCCAATCTCTCTCATGTGTTTATGTCTCTGAACAGAATTACAGACATACTTGCTCACATTGGCATGCCTTACAACTCCCAGACAGGTAGTACATTATCACACAGATAAAAATTATATTCCCTACCTGGAACTTATCAAATAGTTTTCAGCTTTCCTTCAGTGTAAGATCATTCAGTATTTATTTTCATTCCTTTTCTGGTTTTCAAATTTTTAAAAATCTGTCTTTTTAAAGTTTTTACTTCGAGTTAAAAATAAGGTATTAAATGCATTGTTGCCCTTTGTTGTATTTTCCATCTTTTAATTTGCCATTGTCTCAGTCATGTGCCGCACGCGTGGTCTCAGAGGTCTGGAACACAAAAGGAATTTTTGGGTTAGCACTTCCTAGTACAAAATGATTAGGACATTCTTAACAAGGATATGTTTGGGTGAGGAGAAGGGATTCTTCCAGCACAGATTGTGTGCCACCACTGGCTGGCTCCCTGTCTTGTTTTTAATCTATGCACATTAGACTCACTATGACATTATCATAGTGAGTCTAGTGTGCAGTGAAAGTCAAGAATGCTGAAGTGCTAAAAGAACCACGAAACAGAAAAAAAGGTTGTTTCATTTTCATTTGAAAGGTTGTGTATGTTTGTCTATTTAATGGGAGGGTAGCACACATGCATCAGCTTATTCAGACTCTTATTCTCAAATTTTAAGATATGTAGATGATTTGGAATTTTACAGGAAAAAAGGAATGCATTGAATGAATGTGGTTCTAAGGCTAGCTGTGGCAATGTAATGAAATGAAAATCCATCTCAGTGTTATGGATGGCTCCTCCAGGGTTCCTCCTACAGCAGCAAACTTTCTGAGATCCTTCCAAATTTTGAATATTTTAAAAAATATTTGCTATTTTAAATGTTCTTTGTTGTCCTATATTGTACAAAATCATTTTCCTAAATAACTAAGAATACATTTTGTGGCAAATAATATCAACAAAATTTTGGTTTTTTTGTCATACTCTTCTACATATAATATAAACCACTAAAAGTCTTTGTAAAATACAAGACATAACCATTTTTTGAAATTTAGATTGCCAGACAAATTCATTTTACTATATGATTAGTTACCTCAAGCTGAAGAAGAGCACTCTAATAATTTTTGTATCTCTTAATTAATTAATTTATTTACGAGAGAGAGGGAGAGAGAGAGAGAGTTTGTGTGTGTGTGTGTGCATGTGTGTGACTTTAAATCCAAATCATGTGGCTTTAAAGTTTATCTTTTTCTATTTTAGTGTTTTGGTTTTGATTTTGTAGTTAAGCTCAGGTCATTACATACAAGAAAACCTACATCTTTATAGATTTTAAAAGTTCTTCTGAGACCGGGGGTATGGAATTGTGGTTAAGTGTACATGCTGCTCTTCCAGCTGACCCTTTTCAATGATCAGAACCCACATTTAGAACTTTAAAACCACCTTTAGGTTCAGGTCCAGAGACATTTGACACCTCTGGCCTCTGTGGACACTTGCATTCTTGTTAGCATACCCTAAAAATACATATATATCATCACAAATCGTAAATATCAATTTAAAAATTAAAAATTCTTTCCATTTTAAAATCACTGCAAATTGACTTTCTGTTTTATCTTATGTGTTTCTTGGCAGTATCAGTTCAGTTCAATTCAAGGAGTGTCTTTTCATGTGCATAGTACTAAGAAGTTGCATTACACCATAAAGAAACATTGTTTGAGGAAAAATAAAAACTTTGGGTGATAGATTATTGACCATATATAATTTGCAAAATACATTTTAAACACACTAAATAGTAAACTGCTATGCTTATTTATGCCATAGTTGTGTGCTTTCAGTATGAATCTTAGCAGAGCTATTTATATGAACAACCAGTAATCAGTTGGAAATATGGCAAAAAGAAAAATTGAAAATAAATAAATAATATTTAGAAGTTATATGTGATCTCTGTCACACTGTCTCCTATTTTTAGGATCCTGAAGTAAACTTACTGAAATGGAACAATAAGAAAAAATGTCATGTCTCTTTTCTTTGGACATTTTAAACAGCAGGAGGTATCTAGAGACTGTCAAGAGGCTTTGCAGCTGCTGAATATCAAAAAAGTTTAGGATTATAATTTAAGGAGAATTTGGTTTATCAAGACTTAACCTAAAACTTCTGAAGCTACTTACTTTTTTCTGTACACATCGGAATTCAGTACCTCTCTTAGTTCCTGGATGTTTTTATTCCTGGCAAATACTGTAATTATAGGTAAGGTCTATCTCTATGTCAAAGGCATATCTGTGAGTTCTCATCAAAGCCACTTCCACCATGCAGCATCAGACCTAAGGGGATTGCCAGGAATGCATAGTCATTTATTTTGTTTAAATACAATTTAGCTATTATAATAAAAGTTTTGGACATCTCATTGATTAATGCATGGAAAACATAAGTATAGCTATATGCAGTCTGTTGGTCATTTAGGATATTGGTAATGTAAACTTACATAATGATAAATGCAGGGAAGACTCTTATCTAAAAGATAGTTCATTCTAGAATTTTAGAATTATCTCTTGTAATACTTACTTGCAATTGATATTAATCATTTTAGTTTTGTAAAGTTACTTCCTTTGTAAAATGATGGAATTTGTTTGATTGATCAGTAGAATCACTTCCTAAAAGATAAATCAGCTTTACATGCAATAAAATGCATTTAAAATGCATAAGCAAGATCCATTTTTACTTAGAATTAATAGAATAGCATCAAGCTTCTACTTATCTTAACAGAACTAATAATACAGAAATATATTTGTGAGTTATCTTTAGCAAAATGTAAACTGGTAATTTCATTCTATGCAGAATAATTGTGTTTTCATAATGTTTATGTTTTGAAAATTAAAACTAATGTACATCAATACTCAAATATATATATATATATATAATAAAAATATAAGGGGTGTATATTTAGTTTACTTAAAGTCCTACTTAGAAAATTTGGTTTTCCTTTTAAATGAATTATTTTACATTAGAAATCATGGCATTCATTATATAAATTGAATTTCATATAGAAGTGGAGAATTAGTAATGCTGGTGGAAGTTTACAGGGTGAACTTGAATGAATAATTACTTTACCATATATATTTAGTAATTTAATTATAGTTTAATAACATTGCTCTTCTGGTTGGAAGTTAAAAACATTCACAGACATATAAATTATCAGGAAGAGAAAATATATATGCACAGTCATCTTTAGAGGTATACAGCTGATCAACATTGCTCATTATTATCTCTAGTGGAAAATCACAACATAACAATCTTGGCAAAATTGGTATGAAAGAAATTAATCCATGTGATGTTTTGTGCCTTGTTCTATGTGAAATGGTTCCTGCCAGTGAGGCATTCTATTTGTTGGATTCTAATACAAGAATTGAAAATAAACCAATTGTGGTTGCAATTGGTTATATTGGGCTTTCTAACAACATTTTAGATATTAGTTGAATAGAATTAATGATTAACATAATTACAAATTAAATATCTTGTTCACCTCCATAGATTTACCCAATGACAAGCAGTTCTTGCCTTTCAAATATACTAGAACTGAAAAGAGCTTATCAAACAGCAAATATAAATCAGCTAATATGAAGACTCCCTACATCTAGGAGTCATTTCTCATTTTTTCTCTAATTTTATAGTGATGCTGCCTTCTGTATTTCTAACATAACTTATTTTGTGGGTTTTATATGTGTGTATGCAAGCATTTCCCATGTGTATGGGTACATATGTGTTTGCAGATGAACATGCACCTGTTCATGTATGCACACAAGTGAAGGCCTTAAGATGCTGTCTGGAATCTTCTTTACTCCCTTTCTACCTTATCGACTGAGACAGATGCAGAGCTCACAGATATGGCTCATCTAGCCATCCTTCCTGCTCCAGCAATCCCATCTCTGCCTTGTAAGAACTGAATTGCAGATAGGTTACCATGCCCATTAAGCGTTTGCATGGATGCCGGGAATCTGAATTAGAGTCTCCAAGCTTTCCCCCCAACTGCTCTATCCACTGAGTTCTAGGTTTTTTTTTATGTTTTTTTTTTGTTTTTTTTGTTTTGTTTTGTTTTGTTTGTTTGTTTGTTTTTTCGAGATAGGGTTTCTCTGTGTAGCTTTGCGCCTTTCCTGGAACTCACTTGGTAGCCCAGGCTGGCCTTGAACTCACAGAGATCCGCCTGCCTCTGCCTCCCGAGTGCTGGGATTAAAGGCGTGCGCCACCACCACCCGGCCAAAAATGTGTAGCCCAGGCTGGCCTCGAACTCGTGATCCTCCTGCCTCCGCCTCCTTCAGCAAATCCTACCGGCATGCGTAGTCTTTTTTAACTGCTGGGAATCCTTGCTGGTTGGAGGGTGCAGTCTACCTTGGCCTGGCAGGACTCTGAGCTTGGCAAAATGGAAGACTCCCTTCCCCTGGTTGAAGGTGCCCTGTTCTCTTCCTGACCTTATTTGGAGACTGTCTCTAGGCCCATATGCCTAATTTATCTCAAGAGTGACCCTGGATGCAGTTTCCTGCAGAAGCTACCCCCTGCTGTCCATATGGTAATTAGATATTGTGTTAGGAGCATTAAAATAGGTCTGTGCTTCCACAGATAATAAGCAATACTTGTACTAGGAGCTTTACGATAGGAGCATGCTGTTTAATGAAAGTTAGGTGATTCCCCAGCTACCGTGCCCAATCCTATATGTCCCCTATACTCTGGAATAAAGCTGAGCCGGTTCACTGAAGTTAATCTCAGAGGGCTGTCTCTGTCATACTCACAGAATGTGCTGGCCTTACTTGCCACTCTGGCCCCTTTGCCCCTGTGACCTGGTGGCCAATGGACCATGGAGGAGTAGGGGACCCACATTTAACATAATTTTACTGAATATTTTCACCCTAATCTCATTCATTTCTCAGTCTTCCATATCTGCCCTCCATCCTTGTAACCTTCCCCCAAAATAAAATAAAATAAAATAAATATTCTCAATGACCCTTCTGGGCAATGACTGTCAATGGCAGCCTTCTCTGCATGTACCATTCCACTTCTCCATCTTTCCTGTATCACCATCACATACATATTCATTTATCGTGGTGTCATTGGAAGTTGCAGTATGTCACACAGTAGACCCTTTTGCCCAAACAGCTTTACTTGGAAATGTGCATTGTAATGAATCATTAGTCTATTTCAGAGCCTCTGGCTTCTGCTAAACCATCATTACTGGAACCTCATCAAGACTCTCAGATATCCTGCTGTTGCCCTGAGTCATGGAGATCCTGCAGTTATGGATCTGCAAGATTGGCCCTTTTTATGGATTCCAGCAGCTCATACAATGGGTAGATGTTGGCGTAGACTCAAAGCCCTGAGTTTGGACCTGGGTGGTAGTTGAGTTGGTCAGCTAGTCAGCTCTTCCACAGCACCAGGACCAACTCTCCTGCACTGGGGCAGAGCCTGTTCTCTCAAGCTCACACCACCAGGGCCAGCTCTTTTGCTCCCTTGTCACCAGGGCCAGCTCTCCCTCACTTCCCAGGCCAAGGGGGGGGGGCAACTCTCCTGTGTAGCAGCAGTAGTTGAAGCAATTTTCTAATTAATATTTATTGAATGGTAGTCTGATCCAGAGTGAAAAACACTGTAGACAGGACATGTAAAGACATTCAAGGAGAGTGTAGGGAACCCTGAGATACACAGATCTGTTTATAATAATCCTATAACATTGAGATGCATGTTTGCTCTCATCCTTTCACAGTGGAGTTCCCAGCAACTGTGTGATATGAGATTCTGTAACAGATTGAGTGAGAAAAGAGATATGAAATCCCTGCTGCCCTCCATTAATCCAGATATTAAAGATTTACAAAATATAAAATACTTCCATTCTTTTCATTGATTATATTCATGGTACTGGAAGGTACTCTTCAAACTACTGGAAGAGAAATATAACTATCAACCTAACTACAAATCCCACAATCTACAACTATGATCTGTCTGCATGATTTGCTGGTGTGATAGTGGCACAAATATTGTGTGGTAAATTCTGATTGGTTTTAAGGTCTACTCCATGAGTTGGAACTCTAACACTGCTTTGGTAGTCAAGAACCTGAGATTAGATAGGCCATAGACCAAAGAGGAAAACCAAATACTACTATTCTGCTAAAGTAATGGTTCTCAATCTTTGTGTCATGACCCCTTTGGGGGTAACATATCAGATATTCTGCATATAAGCTATCTACATTATGATTCATAACAGTAGCAAAATTACACTTATGAGGTAGCAACAAAACAATTTTACAGTTGAGGGTCACCTCAACAGGAGGAACTGTATTAGAAGGTCACAGAGTTAGGAAGGGTTAGAACCACTGTACTTAAGGAACATAGCAATAAAATTACTCCTGACAACATTCTGTTGTATCCATAGATCAGTGTTTCATTTCCCCATCATTAGAGAATCTTCTTCCTACAGTATATGGGCACTAATACAGATACCACAACTAGACAATGTATAGTGAGAGACCTTGGAACATTGGATCCTAAATGGGATGCCTACATAAAATTGAGCCCTCAGGTTTTAGGGAGATAGGCAGAATAGGAAGAAGCAAGATCATAAGAACCAAAGGGGATGGACGACACCAAACAGTGTCTTCTAGGCACAATGTGACTGAAGCACATATGAATCACAGAGACTGTGGTCTAAGCCAGATGAGGTCACAGCACTGAGAGGGGTTATGTATGGGACAGGAGCTCCCATCCCTGACCAAGCTGTCTCCAATTGACAACTTCTTGCAAAGGAAAAATTTATTTTCTCCAGTAGAGTCTCACTGGGTATATAAAGCACACTGAAGAGGAGGCCCCATCCCCAACAGTAGATGGCCAACATGAAACAAACTCAATGGTGTTTTTAGAGATGTTGACTCATACTGCTTTGCTTTGGCAATGTTTTACCTTATGGGTCTTTTCTTATATGTTATGGTTTCCAATTGGGAGGTGGTTTTTGTTTTTGTTTTAAATAATTAATTTATTTATTTAGCATCCTGACTGAAGTTCCCACACACACATCATTTTTAAGACCTTCTGTACATTAGTAAAAACAAATGTTCTCTGTTGTAAGTATATGTAAAAATAACTATATAAGTTTGATTACCGTCATGGAGATGATGATTGGTAATTTGAGAAGTTTCAATAAGTATTTGATTATATGCATTTTTTTTACATTTTCTCCACTAATTCTAACTTTAATTACATTTTCATTAAATACATACTATGTACAAAGCAGTTTTCTCAACAATCCAATATATAAAATAAACCACAAATTCTAAGAAATATCCAACTTACAAGCCCTAAGGATTGGCAAGAAATATTTTCAGAAGTTGTGTTTCAGGTGTATTACAGAAGTTCAGATTTTGTGTAACCAATCAACTAGTCAACTAAAGACTGAGAGAAGCTAATCACAGTAGCCTGCCAACCAGAGGATCTATGTGTATTATGGCTCAATTAATGTTTTCTCTTTTGGTAAAACAAATTATTTTTGTTTGCCTTTTCTCAGCAATCTTTAGTAAATCATGGGAGTTTTCATGTATAATACTTAATTCTAGCTATAGTAGCATTGCCCTGCCATATCAATGGAAGAAAAACCTCACTCAGTTCCAGAAGTAACTTCACTCTATTTGTTTCTCTCACTGTTTCTCCTATTTTTCCTTATGTTTCTCCAGTTATTTCCTTCTATGTTTTGAAAGTATCTGTGTCAGATACAGCTTGCTAGCAAAATGATGCTAGAAGACAAAGGCATAATCATTCACTGTTTACTTTCTTTCTTTTGGTGGGACTAAAGATGGGAATCCCACGATATGAATAGAGTAAAGGCTAATTCTGTGAAGCTCTTCTATAGATATTACAGTGTAGAGATGGAGTTATATAAGCCAATCAGATTTCTTAATTTTCACATTTAATTTTAATAAATCCTAATAGACTTTTGGTGCTAAAATATATTAGATGAAATGAAAAATAACTTTGAAACATGGTAGACCCCTTTCTTTTCCCTACTCTCACATAAGAAAAGATGAGATTCATGACTCCAATTAAAATGTGGCAGTCAATTAATTATATTGATACTCAGAATATTTGCATATTAATGTTTAGATTATTAACTGCTTTATGAGTAGCTTAATTTTAAAAAGCTGAAGCCAAAAGTGTGAGGAATAAAATCATTGAAGTTTGGAGTTTTTCTGTGGGTTCTGAAAAAAATTTAAGTGTCTTCACAGAAGAGTCATGTGACATTACTGGCTGGTTTTCAACTTTTTAAAGATTTATTTTTTCCAAACTGTAGTTATTATGTAATTATGGTTGCTTGCACATATTAAAGTATAAATTATCCCATTAAAAAAATAAAACTAAGAATTTGACTTTTGACCAATTCTCACTGTGCAATGGAAAAGGGGAGACAGAAATGGACAAACACAAGGAATAAATGATTAGAGACTTATTAGATGTCTCTTCATGTTCCCAGTGTTGGTATTTATTTTCCAACTCATGACTGTAAATAATCTGTGTGACATGTATTTTCTGAACTATAAGGATTGTGCTAAGTAAATACTGGATTGCTTCAGGTGTACACTTCTTTTATCTAGTCATCCAAATTGGTTTGGAAAGATATGGTACTAACATTGAACAGATTTACCCTTCTACTGCCTATAACCATTTGTTCCTCTCCTCAACATGTACACATTACAATGTAAATAGCATATTTTATTGGAAAAACTGTATATTAAACTTATTCCAAAATTTTTGCATATCTCTGAGGAATTATTATACTGTTACATCATTTGTTCAGCATCTTAGATAGTACTACTCATGCTTATACTTCTTGTTCAGATTTTTTAAAATTATATTTTAAAATCTCCTTCATATTATATGTAATTTTGGTCATTCCAGAAAATAATTATCACATTTCATTAGCTATATGATAATTGACATCTAAAAAATATGTGTTTGTTTCATTGGTATTGAAAATGGCCTTTAAGATGTTTGACTATAGATTAATTATATCTCCCTACTATTTACTTAGTATTTTAATTTTCTTCTATATGTGAAAATGTGAGTTATGTGAAAATGAAATAATTACTCCAATATATTTTATATTTTATCCAACATACAAGTTGTTAAAAATATTATTTCTGGTGCAGTGTAAACGGCTAATTCAATTTTTCAAAAACTAAAATAAATCACATACACAGAGTCATATATTAACTCTGATTATTATAAGAAATAGAACAGATCTAAAGATTGCCAATCTGGTGTATCAATGATATGTTTCTTTTCCTAAACTATGAAAAAAACAGGAATGAATGGACAGAGGACCAAATAATTGACCACATTTTAGTGTGTATTATATACTAATAAAATAGATTATATTTTTTTAAATGAGACTTACAGTTACTATGTCAATGCACTGACTTTGCTGTTTCTCATACTATCACTCTCCTGCAGCAGAAAGGGTCATGACTATTACTCATTCTGAACACTTGTGGTTGGGTACTGTCAACTGAGTGTGGACAGAAGACATGAACTGGTTCTGTCAGAGGGAAATATAAAATCAAACGATTCCCTAATTGATTGAATGATTAAAATATGTATCTGTGCAGGCAAAATATAATGAATAAATTGGCTTTAAAATTCATGGCACTTAATGCACATTGAAGACAAGGAAAAATAGCATGGCTACAAGGATGCATACCATATAGATGAACATATGATTTTTTTAAGGAAAAAATAAGCAGTTGGATATTTTTGTAATCTTACACTAGAAAAAAAATACTCAGGAAACACTATATGGAAAATATATTAAATAGAGAACTAACAAGTATTTCCATAGCTGTTTAATAAGAACAACAGCCGTGTACTGTCAATACATTCTCTTAGAGTAAAGATGATGAAGACCTGAAAATGAGGCAGTTACAATGACAGGAAGATAATTTTGTTGGAGAAGCTTTGTCAGTAATACACTCACTACAGAAGCAAAAAGAGGAAGAATCCCATCAACATTGTAATTGATACAAGGCAAAACAAATTATAGATAGAAAAATTTAACTGAGGAAAATCTTAGTACATGTGACCCTTGCAATAAGGCAGTTCAATTGAAGCAGAAACCAGAGGATGCCCAGTGCATCACTTCTTGACTTAGAGTGAGAATTTTAGCCAATTGAATAAGATAAGACAATGGAATTAGTGATGAGAACATTTCTAATAGTTCATAAAATCCACTGCTGCATTGTAATACCAATATGCTCCAAAATAATGAAAAAGGAGGGTCTTGTAAGTGTGGATTGTAACATATTACATGCAAAATTTCATGTATTTCTATGAATTATGAGTCAAAAACAAAATCTAATACAAAAGTGATTTTCAGAGTTAAAATGTTTGCAGAGAAACTAAAAGTGTCTGAAAATGTTGTAAAATACTCAATTTGGTAGTCAGAAAGAATGCTTTCTCAAAGATCATAAAACATAATGAATAAACAAAAAGCTATACAAATCATTAGTTATGAGAAGAAAAAATACTGTAAAGCTGTCAGTTCCATTCAAATAACCAACATAAACTATATTTTTTGAAAATATTCAAGAAGATTTGATGCTATTTGACTTGCAATTTTTTTAAATATAACAACAATTTGTGAACACAGCCAGAGAAGTATTCTTTCAACAAAAAATATACTTCTTCTGCATCTTCAGAAAATTAGGCTAATTTTATCACAATTAACAAACAAGTAGACCATATTAGAGTATCCACAGTGTCACAAAGGTACAACAAAGAAAGAAAAACCCAGAGTGATATAAAAGCAATATTTTAGGTTATCATGATTTTTTTTGAAAATGGTTAAATATATGTAAAATATAAAACAATACTAAACATTACAATATTAGAGGAATCAAATATCTAAATAGTTTTAAAGTATAGGAGCAAATTGGAAACTTATGTATTAACTCTAGTATGAAATATTTTTATGACAGAAGAATTGAAAAAAATAACATTCAACTCATTATCAATAAAATACTCAAATCATAAAGGCAAATAATTTCTTTATAGGATATATAAGTAGTTAATATTATTCAATAAAAATATAAAATAATAAATTAGGAAAATGAATGAAAATGTATATTTTACAGAAAATGGTTTAAGTACCTTATAAATTTGTAAATAAACTTTTATGAACTTCCTACAACTGGGTAAACATTCTAAAAATTTTCCATAGGGGTATTCATCAATGACTGAACCTCACTTTTGTGAATAAATGACAAAGCTATGATTAAATGATAAACTTTTGCAGCATCACAACCACATGCATGGAATCATATTCACTAAAACTTTGATATCCAGCACTTAACCTAATTCAAACACTGCATATGCTAAAGAATATTATTCATGAGTTTAAAAATGGAAGAGATCTCAATTTGTTTATATATACAAAGGCTGATATTATATATCTATATATATTACATATATAGCATTGATACATTCGAATATTTCAGAATTATACACAAAATACAGTTCGCTTACAAAATATGAAAATTAAGCATGGAAAATAATATTTTAAAATGTGTGTGTGTGTGTGTGTAAATTACCTTTTATAGTTTCAATTCTTACACATTTGACTGATAAAAGCATGTATGGAAGAGGGATAATATCTGGGTAGGGAGGAGGATTTGTTGGGACTGGCATAATGAAGCCTTAACAGAAAATGTACTGTTATTTTCTACATCTAAGTTCTATGATCAAGTGATTCTCTCACTGGTTAGTTCCTCAGGTGAGAACAGTTCTTAATACAAGATACATACTTATCTATGTTTCAGGGGGATGTATACATAATGTTTGAGCATGGAAAAAGTATAAGAAGCAAAAATCATGGAAAATTAGCCTGTCTCTGTCATTTTTTTTGATTGTCTCTTTCATAAGTTAGCAGATTTTATCTCTGTGTTCACAGCCTTTTCAGGTTCCAGTCAAGATTGGGAGAAGAAAAGTGGGTGTATGGAGTTTGGAGATAGCCCACATCTAGGAGCACTGGCAGCATACTGGAAACATTGGGGACAATGGGTGAGCATTTTCCTTGTTATGAAAAGATGTACAGATGTAGAAAGAAGAAAACAGAACCTAAGCTTTTAGATTGAAAATGTACTTATAGTTGTCAGCATACATTCTCCTTAAGAAATAAATGTGAAGATATATAATTAATACAAATCTCCCTCCTCCCTCACTCTTCCTCCTTTCCTCCCTTCCTCTCCCCTCTCTTCTCCATGTACATAGAAGTAATAACCACCCAAGAAGATAAGATGAGATTTTAAGTGGCATTACTTGATTTATAGATATCATTTTCTGTTTTCTTTCTCAATGCTTGATATCATTATCAAAATATTAAACAAATAAATCAGAAGGCATTGGAAAAGGAATTGACATTAGGTTTAAAAAGAAAAAGTAAGAGTAACATGCCACATCTTATTAGGCCAGAAAGTCAAGAAGACATGAACATGTAACAAGGAGACACCCTGAGCCATTCTTGAAGGGATTCTCCTTAGAAAATTGAAGCAAATGTGGCTATAAAATGAAAATTGAACAATCAGTTAACATTCAATAAATAAAATATAGATTTAGGAGTCCAGACTAAAGTAAATAAGTCAGCATATGAATAAATTGGGGGCAAGAAAAATAACTTTTCTAGAATAAAACATCAAATAAATTATTTAGAATAAAGGATGGAGAAAAATGTTGTCATCTAGCCACTTTCACTTTCCTGTGTGACGCAGGGAAAATTCATGAATGGCTGCAGAAAGTGGTGGGTAGGGATGTAATGACAAGAAACTAGCATTGCATTTGAAAACAATGATAGGGTTTAATTCAGAGTATCTCTACACATAGAAATTATCAAGTCATTACAAATGAAATAGTCTGTAGTCTCAACTAGTTATCAAAGTCATAACAAATACAGTGAAAAAAAAAAGCAAAGCAAATTGAAGAATAAAGATAGGGTGTCTTGCCTCATCCAAGATTCTGAGACACAGGAAGAAATACAAACATTAGAAATACAACTAGCAGCCGACGTTGGTGGCACACGCCTTTAATCCCAGCACTCGGGAGGCAGAGGCAGGTGGGTCTCTGTAAGTTCAAGGTGGGTTCCACGAAAGGCACAAACCTACACAGAGAAACCCTGTCTCGAAAAAAACCAAACAAACAACAACAAAAAAGGAAATACAACTAGTAATGAATTGGGTGGTGATATATGATTTTCTACTTCCAATTGTTACTTTGTAGTTAAGTAGAAAAATATGTACCTCTCACTGGCAGGAATTTTGGGGGAATTGCTCCTAAATATGAAATACAAGGTTGATGGAGAAAATAAAATAAGATGCTAACATTCAGGTGTCTGAGTGAGAGATAATATGGAACTTTATGAGCTCTTTGCAATATTTTAGAAACTTTTCTGTGCATAATGTCACTTTAAAATGACCAATGATGTATTATTTAAACATAAATAAGTTATTTAAAAGAGACAAGTTAGAGGAAATAAAATGTATGAGTATAATAAAAATAATTGAGATGGTCCCTATAACAAGATGAATTAATATTTACTGTGATTATATAAAGGCCTAAAAGACAGAAGAATATACAATCTGTTAAAATTTTACCCTTATTTTAGCTACTTTTCTCATTACTATGGTGAAATGCCTCTCAAAAACAACTTAAAGAAGAATTTATTTTGGCTTGTGGTTTAAGATAGGGCCCAATCCACAATGACAGTGAAGGCATCATGAAAAGAGTAAGAGGTGTCTGTTCACACTGATCAAAGACAGGAAGAGATCCTGGTCAGCAAGTGGAGCTGGGCTATGAAACATCAATGCCTGCCTCTCATGACCCACTTCATTCAGCAAGGCTCCACATTCTAAAGATTACACAACCATCCAAAATAGCATCCCAGTCAGGACCCAAGAGTTCAGTGCTTGAACTAATAGGGAAAACTTTATATAACCATGGCATTTTATGTCTGATCCCATAATCTCTTGGTGATCACATAATGCAAATCCATTCATTCCAATCTCAAAAATCTTTAAGAGTTCCAACACCACTCTAAAGTCCAAAGCCTTCATAGGGGATGAATGAATCCAAGGAAACATTGTCTTTCAGACATAACAGGAATAATGCATATATGAACTTACAGAAACTATGATAATATTCACAAGGTCTGCACAAGTTGAAGCCAGACAGGGTCCCAGCACTGAGGAGAGGAAGTAGATATGATCTCCAATCCTTAAGCAAGAAGCTATTTCCAATTGTCAACTGTTTCCAGAGGAAAAATTAGTTTTCTCCAATGGAGATATTTTTGTCTCATATTGCTTTGTCTGGGCAATTTATATATAACTGTTCTTTTGCTTTTATATTATGATTTCCAATTTTATGGTTTTGAGGGTCTCTCTCTCTCTCTCTCTCTCTCTCTCTCTCTCTCTCTCTCTCTCTGTGTGTGTGTGTGTGTGTGTGTTTCTTGTTACTTTTTTAATTCTCTTTTTGTTTTCCTGCTTACTTTTATTTGTCTGTTTATTTCCTATAGAGAAAGAGAAACACATGGAGTTAGATGGTTGGAGAGGTGAGGGGAATCAGGGCGGAAAGGAGGGAAGGGAACTGATCAGAATATATTTTTAAACTTTTCAATTAAAAAACCAAAGTTCAAATCCCAGTTCTGTGTTGGCATTCCCGGGCAAGCTCTAAAACATGAGCTCTTGTAAAATAAATATGTTGCATAACACCAAGAAATAATGGGATGGAGTAAATACTCCCAGGGGAGATGAACAAGATAGCAAGGGGAAAGTAGAGAAAGCAGTACTTTCTGCAGTTCTTTGTTTTCAGGGCTCATAGTGCAAACGTCTGGATTCCAAAGACATAGAAAAGGCCTGCCCATCCACTCTGCCATCTACAGTACATCCAGTTTACTGCTGATTCGACTCTTTCGCCTACAGCTTTCCTTAGTGGACACCCCATTACAGTTATGGAACCCCTGACACCTGTAGATTTATACTAGTACGTATCTTCACTATCCCAGCTTTGTTGATATTCTTCAAGGTCTTCTTTCTGGAACCCCAACCCTGCCACATTTTTCCTGGCCTCAGTGGCTTTTGAGATCCTTTTACTCTTGATCTTCAGTGCCTATAAAACCAGTACCATGTGTCTAACATTGCCAAGTTCTAATAACTCCAGATGTGGCATGAATCCCTTGAACCACAGCTGCATTGATGAAAATACTCCCTAAGCCATCTTCTTGAGTAGATTACCCTGCCAGATTTCTTGCTTCAGGCTCTCTTCTATCAAATGAGTTTGTACTCTCAGAAGTTGGAGTGTTTCTGTGGTTGAGGGCTTTTCTGACAGGAACCTTCTGTACTGTTCCAAAGTCAACAAAGATGCTCATTTCTTTAACAATCAGAGTTGCTTTCTCACTTCTCACTCTTTCTGCAACCTCCAGCTTGCCTTAGCTCCAGTCATCATCACCAACTGGATACTACGTATCTTTCATACATTGTTGCTCTCTCATTGAGGGCAGTAACTATCACACAGTTTAAATGCTAATTTATATTGAAATTCCCACCACTACACGAATAAGTCCATGTTCCTGAGTTCAACATCACTTAAGTTCTCAGGACATGGACATAACAGAGCCAGATTGTCTGCCATAATGTCACATGAGTGGTCTATAACCCAGTTTCTGACAGACTCCTCACTCCCCTCTGAAACCTCATGAGCTGAGTCTACTGTCACCATTTCCATGTCATTCTGACCATTTTTGTGCCATTCCAGACACCAAACAGAGTGGCCAAGCAAGCTCTGCTTACAGCATTGTAGGGCTTCTCTAGTCTGTGGCTCCCAACTTCCCCACATTCCCTACATTCCCCCTTCGAAACAGTCCCAGAGGCCAAAGACTCCTTATTTATCACAGCAGTGGCTGAAACCTCCCCAGACCACTTTTAGATCTTTGTTATTTTTCTTGTTGCTATGTGTAAACTGACTTTTTTTTTCCTGTCCCAATTACCTGTTCCCAAATTGCCACACAGAGGCTTATATTAATTATAAATGCTTGGCCGATAGCTCAGGGTTATTACTAATTAGTTCTTACAACTTAAATTAATCCGTTTCGATTAATCTACATTTTGCCACATGACTGGATGCTTTACCTGTCCTCTGGCATGTCTTGTCTCCTGGGTAATGGGCTGGCGTCTCCCCAGACTCTGCCTTTCCTCATCTCATCATTCTCAGCTTGGCTTTGCTGCCTAACTTTAACCTGATCACCTATTTGCCAGGCAGCTTGTTTATTAGACCAATCACAGGGACATATATTCACACAGTGTAAAGGAATATTCCACAGCAGCTATAACAAAATACTTGATAAAGGTCATTTTGGCTCTTAGTTTAAGAAGCAAAAAACTTCATTACATCAGGAAGGCATGGCATAAGAACATTAAAGAGCTGGTCAAATTGCATCTGCAGTCAGGACGCAGAGCATAGACAGGAAATTACATCTGGCCATAAAACCTTAGGCCCTCCTCTGGCTGGCTTCATTTTCTCCAGTGAGGCTCAACCTCCCAAAAGTGTGATAATTTTCTAAAGCAATGCCATCAGTTGGAGAGCAAGTGACCAAATACATAAAGTAATGGAAGACAATTCAGACTCTACAGCACCATCAACCACAGGGAAACAAGTTAATTTGATATTAATTGATATGTGGTCAATACTATAATTTTTCTTGCCCTCTTTCTTAATTCTTATTTTAAATAGATGAAATAATTTGTAAAAATATGTGATCAAAATAATGTAAAATAAATTATGAATCAAATATTGAAAAGCATAATATTTGCATAATTATATACTACATGCATTAGAAATTCAACATGAATCAGAGTGAAAACAAAGTAAATAAAAATCATACAAATGAACAGTGAATCTGTTCAGCCTTGGACAATATGGAACTTAGACAAACCTGTGATAAAGTCCACAGTTAAATACAAATGGACTCAAATTTTATTTTTGTATTTAAGTATCAAAATATTTAAATTACTTCCAACTAAAGAAAATTATGGAAAAATTTTTGGAAGAAAATAGAAAATTATGTTATGAATTTCCAGTCTTTGGGCATACCAATAATGAGATTTCATTTTTAAAAAAATAGCTATCACAACAACTCTAAGATACAGAATTACAAGTTAGAGTCCTAAAATGGTTGCTATGGAAGCAAGGATACTGGACTGTTTCTGGTTTTAGTCCTTTTAGAGGAATCTTTTATCTTGTGCTCCTTAGATCACATTTGGGTGTTTTTCCTCCAATATCTCATTGCCAGTAGTTAATGAGAATACGTGGTAGGCATACAGCTTTAAAAATGCATTTGTTAGCATAGGTGTTTTCTTCAGATTTTATGTCTCATTGCTCCGTGTAGTGGGTTCAATCTTACAACCATTTCTTTGTTCTTCTTAAGTTATTTTTCTGCATCTTCTAATCTCCTCATTTGCTCAAGGCAAAAGTAAGAATAGAGTGGACAGAACTTCCTTACAGAAAAGCTGCTTCTATGACTACTGGTGCTTAAAATCAGCATGTGCAGAAAAAGCATGTCTGTTTATTATTCTCAATGCCCTTTCTTAGTTTCTAAAAGATTAGAATTGTAGTGCACCTCCCCCCTGTCGTTTACATCTCAATTTTATGAGTTCTTGCTTTTATGGGGGCATTAAATTGCTTAATTAAATTTTACTGGTTTATTCTGCTTGCTCATTCATATCCTGCTTAATCCAGCCTACAACATTTTCCTTCTTTAAATGAACATATGAAACCTTATGATGTAATTTTATAGGTGCTTTTTTGCCTGTGAAATGGATATGTGGTTTAACGTATATGGTGCCTTTGGTTTAAAAAAATACTTCTTTGCTATGAAAGTATAAAGTTCATAAACAATGTTAGCTATACAGATACTTAGCAAAGTTTCTCTAGGGAAAAATATGCTATTTAGATTATTTATAAGTTTTGCCTGAGTCTACCATACTTGGCAAATGATTTCCTAAACGAAGAACTGTG
>CABHPQ010133356.1:0-12295 GCA_902168405.1 Peromyscus aztecus | reverse complement strand
TGGAGACTTTCTGGGGTCTGTTGGATGCCCTCCAGTTAAAGTAGGGCTTAGAGGTCAGGTAGTTAGTGGGGTTTTGGCTGAAGTCCATCTGGAATTACAGATGTGTGCCACCGCATCAGTATTTTTTTTTTTTTGAGACAGAGTCCCTGTACACAGCCATAGAGTTGTGACGTGTTTGTGATGTTTCCTCTGAATGTGAGAGATGGCCATGAGGAGTGGAATGTAAACATTATAGATCTTGTGTGTCTTCTGTTTGGTTGATTGGTTGGTTGTTTTGAGACAAGGTTTCTCTATAGCCCAGGCTAACCTCAGACCTACTGCCTAGCCCAGGCCGGCATGCCTGACTGTCTATCTTTAAAAGAAGACTTCCATTGAACATTATGAACTTTGGCTGGACATATACTTTTACCTTGAAAGTAATATTTTGAAGTAATTGGTGCTATTTTCTTTATTATATTATTGAAAAGTCCTCTACATTTCTGACTCCTAACTATTCAGGTTCTAGGGATTGAACCTAGGACCTTCCACATACTAAACAGACGCTCGACCCTGAGTCACACACACACATGCACACACACACACACACACACACACACACACACACCTGTTTTGGTTTGGTAGTTCTCTAAAAATATTTTTTCTGGGTCTGAAAAGATGACTCAGCAATTAAAAGCACTGGCTACTCTTCCAGAGGATCTGGGTTTGGTTCCCACCGCCCACAAGGAATCTAATGTCCTCTTCTGACCTTCAAGAGGAACAGCACCCACACGTGATGCAACACATAGGAACCTGCAGGCAAAACGCCCACGCACATAAAAATAAATGAACAAATCTAAAAACCATGACCGTTTGTCTTGGAGACATTTTCCATGAGGGATTACGACGTCTTCTACGACCTTAGCCTTTCTGGAGTGCCCTGTTCGCACGTCGGGCTGTTTGACTCGGTTAATTTACTCTTCAACGCCGTGTCTCTGGTGACTTGATCTACTCTGGGGAGAGTTTTTCAACTTTATTTTCTAACTCCCTCTTGAAAGTGTTGCTACTACAATTCTAACTTTGAAGGATGCCTTTCTCTCTGAATATTGCTTTTGACACCCACGTATTCTTTTTTTAAAAAATAATTTATTTATTTTTTTATTTTATGTCTATTGGTGTTTTGTCTTGTCATCTATAGGAAGGATAGGGAAAAGAAGTCTAGAGATAAAGGTTCCTATTTGTTTAGACAAGGTCTCACTCTGTAGCCCAGGAAGGCCTCAAACTTGTGGTAATCCTCCTGCTTCAGACTCCTGGGTACTGCTGGGATTACAGGTGTCCACTGGCATTCCCCATTCCAAGAGTGCTGGGCAAAGACTGCACTCAGCCACAGACCCAGTGTGAGCCTCCCGGGGGCTTCTGGTCTCCCTCAGCTATGACGTCATCTCCCCTCTGCCTCACCTAACAGTGCTTCCAGAGTTTCTAACCTAACACAAGGCAGAGCTGACGGTTACCCTGAGGGGAAGGTGGCGTGTGCCTATTTGAATTCCTACATCAAAGTGAATCTCCCATAAAGATTCCAAGTTGAAAAATAAAACCATAGTCGCTGTGTGTGGGGGTGGCGGGTGGGGTGGAGATAGGGTGTGCGTGTCAGGGAAATGAGGTGTTCGTGGGGGGTGGGTGGGTGGGGTGTGTACATTTGTATGTATGTGGGTGGGGGTGTGGGGGGGGAGGATGAGGTGGGGGGGGGGGGGGGGGGGAGAGGGTTTGGGGGGGGGAGGGAGGGGGGGAGGTGTGCTCAGTCAGGAAAGCATTTATCTGGCAAGTAAAGACTAAGCCATAAATACTTTCTCTCTATAAACTCCCAGGAGTCTCTTAAAATGTTTGACTTCCCTTCCCCCCACTTTTTTTCATTTTAAAAATGTGTCTGTGTTTTAATTACTATTCGGTTGCTGTGATAAAATACCATGACCAGGGGCTGGAGAGATGGCTCAGCAGTTAAGAGCACTGGCTGTTCTTCCAAAGGACCCAGGTTCAATTCCCAGCACCCACATGGCATCTCAAAACTGTCTGTAACTCCATCCAGTTCCAGGTGATCCAATACCCTCACACAGACAGATGTGCAGGTGAAACACCAATGTATGTAAAAATAAATTTTAAAAGATATCACAACCAAGGCAACTTATAGAAAGAAGGGTTGGGGCTGGCGAGATGGCTCAATGGTTAAGAGCATTGACTGCTCTTCCAGAGGTCCTGAGTTCAATTCCCAGCAAACACATGGTGGCTCACAACCACTTGTAATGAGATCTGGTGCCCTCTTCTGGCCTGCAGGGATGCATGCAGACAGAATACTGTATACATAATAAATAAATAAATAAATAAATAAATAAATAAATAAATAAATACATCTTAAACAAAAAAAAGAAAGAAAGAAGGGTTTATTTGGTTTCAGAGGGTAAGTCTACTAGTCAGGTTTCTCTAGAGGAAGAGGAAAAGAACTTATAGAATGAATCTATATATATAGAAAAAGGGGATTTATTAGAATGGCTTACAGGCTGTGGTCCAGCTAGTCCAACAATGGCTGTCTACCAATGGAAGGTCCAAGAATCCAGTAGTTGTTCAGTCCATGAGGCTGGATGTCTCAGCTGATTTTCCGTGTACATTGGAACCCCGAAGAGGCTCTAATGTCAGTGAGGGCACGGACGTGCTAGCCAGGGTGAGCACAAGCCTGCAAAGAGAGAGCAAGCTTCCTTCTGCTGTGTCCTTTACACAGGCTGCCAGGAGCAGGTGTGTCCAGATTAAAAGTGGATCTTCCCACCTCAAAGGATTTAATTAAGGGGAAAAAAAAAAAAACCTCACAGGTGTGCCTAGCCCTTGAGTTTTAATTAATTCCAGTTGTAGTCAAGTTGACAGTCAAGAAGAGCCACCCCAGTAAGAGTCCATCATGACAAGGCATGGCAGCAGGTGGGGGGGGCGGCAGGCTGAGAGAGAACATCCCCAATTGTGAGCACAAAGAGCAAGCTAAAAGTGGGGGAGGCCACATAACCTCAGAGCCCGACCTCAGCGACACAGTGACATTCTTGCGACCGACTTCCTCCAGCAATACTGCACCTCCTAGGACTTCCCAAACAGTGCTACCAACTGGGGGCCACGTGTTCAAATGCCTGAGCCTGTGGAGGACAGTTCTCATACAAACCAGCACGATGTGTATGTGTGCAGTGTGCTCATGTGTGTACGTGTGTGTAGGTGCATGTGTGTATGCGGAGGCCAGAGAACAACTTCGGGTGTTCCTCACCTTGTTTGTTTTCCACACAATCTCTCATTGGCCTGGTACTCGTCAAGTAGGCGGGGGCCCCAGAGATCTACCGGTCTCCACCTCCCCATCCCTGAGATTACAGTTTAATGCCACGGTGCCTGGCTTCCTCCTCCTCACATGGATCATGTGACTCAAATTTAGGTCCTCCAAGCAGGGCTTTCTGATGTATCTCCCTAGTGCCTCATTCTGTATATTTTTTTTTGTAGTTTAGCTTTGGCATGCACATGAGTGTGTGTGTGTGTGTGTGTGTGTGTGTGTGTGTGTGTGTGTGTTAGAGAAAGTTGAGTGAGAAGGTAGGGCAGTAGGACTGTGGATGTAGTTCCTCTGGAAGAGCGTTTACCTAGCATATGTGAAGCCTGAGGTGCTGTGGGATGTCCTTCTGTACGCTGTGAATATCTGTTACTCTCATTGGCTAGTAGATGAAGCTGCATTGGCCTATGGCAGGGCCGGATGGAGCCAGGCGGGAAAATCCAAGAGAGACAGTGGGAGGAGAAAGGAGAGTAGGAGGAGACGCCAGCCACCGCCCAAGGAGCAGCAAGATGCCAGCAGACCAGTAATGCCACGGCCATGTGGCAACTTATAGATTAATAGAAATGGGTTAAGTTAAAAAAGCTAGCTTGTCGGGCTGGAGAGATGGCTCAGAGGTTAAGAGCACTGACTGCTCTTCCAGAGGTCCTGAGTTCAATTCCCAGCAACCACATGGTGGCTCACAACCATCTGTAATGAGATCTGGTGCCCTCTTCTGGTCATACATGCTGTATACAAAATAAATAAATAAATCTTTAAAAAAAAAAAAAAAAGCTAGCTAGCAAGAGCCTGCCATAGGCCATCCAGTTAGTAATTAATATAAGCCTCTGAGTGATTATTTTGTAATCGGCTATGGGTCTTGGGTGAGAGAGATTTGTCCTGACTACAGGCCGGGAGGGACACAGGAAATATTCCGGCTACACCGAGGTTCAATCCCAACCACCACAGAAAACAACAGAGACAGGTAGAGAGAAGGAGCTCTGGATTTGCATCTGGTTTGTGGAGACTGCAATCCAAGTTCAATCACTACTTTTATTTTTTATTTTTTTTTAATTTTCTTTTAAAGATTTATTTATTTATTATGTATACAGTGTTCTGCCTGCATGCATCCCTGCAGACCAGAAGAGGGCACCAGATCTCATTACAGACGGTTGTGAGTCACCATGTGGTTGCTGGGAATTGAACTCAGGACCTCTGGAAGAACAGCCAGTGTTCTTAAACTCTGAGCCATCTCTCCGGTCCCTCAGTCACTACTTTTAAATTTCCCCGTGACTGAGTATCCTTCTCTAAGGCTCAGAACCTCTTTCTTCATTGCTGTGGGAAGCGGGGCTGCGCTAATGTTCTCTGAGACAGATCATTTCTTGTTCTAACATAAAACTCCTCTCCTGGGCGAGGGGCATAGCTCAGTAGTAGAGTGTACAAGGTCCTGGGTTCTATTCCCCATCACCTCTACAGAGAGGGTCTGTGTGGAATAGAAACTGAAACAAACCGTTTCCCACTGTCCTAGTTAGTGTTCTATCGCTGTGAAGAGACACGAGGACCACAGCAACTTTATAAAGGAAAACATTTCATAGTGGGTGGCTTACAGGTTCGGAGGTTTAGCTTGTTATTGTCATGGCGGGAAGCAAGGTGACATGCACGCAGACATGGTGCTGGAGAGGAGCTGAGAGTTCTACATCTGGATCAGCAGGTAACAGGAAGAGAGGGTGATACCGGACCTGGCTTGAGCATTTGAACCCTCAAAGCCTGCCCCCAGGTGACTCACTGCCTCCAAAAAGTCCACACCTATTCCAACAAGGCCACACCTCCTTAGAGTGCCACTGCCTATGAGCCTACGGGGGCATTTTCATTCAGACCAGCACAGCCATTAAGAGTGTATATTTCCCCGGGAAGTGGGGGCACACACCTTTAATCCCAGCACTCAGGAGGCAGAGGCAGGTGGATCTCTGTGAGTTCAAGGCCAGCTTGGTTTATAGAGTGAGATCCAGGACAGCCAAGGCTACACACAGAAACCCTGTCTCAAAAAGCAAAACAAAAGCCATTTGGGCAAAAGCACATGCTATGTGACACACTGCAGTTCCTTACACCACCATGATGAACAAATATTCAGTGTAGAGGTGGAAAGGATGGAGGAGCGAGTGGTGAACGTGTGGTGGAGAGAGGCTGAACTAGAGACTGGACTGTGGTGACTGTGAGAGAGAAGGCTGCAGTGGATGAGGGACATGTCCTTGCTGAGTATGCTCCACAGGGTGGTGTGCAGAAGCCTGGATCTTTTGCAGACTTGGCCCCCAACACGCTGCCCATCCACGCATTTGCCCTGGTTCTGAGCACTGACAGGATGTCCAAGATGAAGAAGGGTCCATTTTCTGGACTGGACCTCCTCGGGAGACCTCTATGATTGGTGCTGTACCTGGAGGCCACATTGTTGGTATCTGTGGTCTGTTGCCCCAGATACTATATTGAAGCCTGAGGTTCATGTGGACGTCCATGGTTGTCCAGCAGCCAGGGACCATGTTGATGGGAGTGGCCTGTGCAGCAACCTGAGGGCCATGTTGGTGTCTGTGAGCTGTGCTGTGGCCTATGGCTGTGTCTGGGTCAGTGGTCCTGTTTCAGCCGGGGGGCCAAGTTGATGTCTGTGGCCAATGTCAACCACCAAGGGCCGTGAGGATATCTGTGGTCCGTGCTGCTGTCTGAAACCATGCTGATGTCCTTGGCCTGTGCTGCCCCCAGGGGCTATGATGGTGTCCATGGCCTGTGATGCAGCAGAGGGCCATGTTGATGTCTGTGTTCTGTACTACCACTGGAGACCATGTTGTGGTCCACGGCACGTGATGATGCTGGAGACCATATGGATGTCCGTGGTCCTGCTGACTGTAAAGGGCCAGGAAGCTACTTTGGTAGTGATATTGATGACTGCAGATGCACAGTTGAGAAAGAGGGACATAGAAGGCTTCTGTGACAACCCCTTACCCAGCCCTACCCCCCCCCCCAATAAAGTAACAGGCTAAACAGGAAGTCATCAAAGAGAACTCTTAGAAAATGTGATAAGGATGCTGAAGTGTAGCTCTCCACATTGATGGCTTCTGTCCGGCGGGGTAGGACTCGGTTTTCTGCAAGGGACTGGCCACAGTGAGTTTGACCATGCTCCAGTGAGTATATGGGCAACACAAATTGGATGTGGTTTTTTTTTTTTTTTTTTTGAGGGGGTGAGGGCTGGGGAGGTCACAAAAGTGAGGGGGTGGGTATGGGAGGATCTGGAAGTGAGTATAATCAGGGTTCATGATGTGAAATTCCCAAATAATCAATAAAATTATTCTTTTTTTTTTTTGAATGCCGAATGCCATTTATTGAAGGAGGGAGGAGGTCTTAAATACAGGCTTATAGCACAATGGGAGAACCCCGGAGGGCAGAAGTTCCCTACTGATGTTTAGCAATCTTGCATCTAAGCTGTTAATGCCCAATATGCAGGATACACAGACAAGGAACTTCCCTTAAGCCTTCAGGAGGATGGAACCCGGCAGGGAATTAGCATAGGGAGGCTATCAAGGTCAAGGTCAGCAAGCAAGGCAACAGTTACCCAAAACCGGAGCTAGGGCCCTACAGGTTCTCCCTTTTACTGAAAAATGAACTTCTGACTTAGGTTGCTTGGGACGTCAGCGGGTCACCTTACCTGTCATGGAGACACCTGCCCAGGCCACACAGGTGCTCTGTCTTAGGTTGGTGAGCGCCCCCCAGGCATTACCCGTCTCTGAATACTCATTATCATACAGGCTCAATCGTGTGTGAGCTGCAGAGTTAACTGCTGCCAAAGATCTCAAAGTGGCGCTGGGTTTGCAATCTGTGTGTTCGACACAGAAAAGATCAACAGAGGTCCTAACCCACCCATAGCCAGTAGGCTAAAGGTAACTGAGCCATTCCCTTCCTTAATGAGCCTTACTGCAAATTGGAGTCCTTGTAAGATGTCCCAAAAGCAAATGGAATTTGAGTTTATAAATTTATAACTTTCAAAGCCAATCGAAACGTATATAACTATTGAATTAAATTTATCATGCCCAATAGAATGAAAAATTAACTAACTGTGGTAGCTACTTTTGCTGCCAGGGTCTCCACTGTGCTAGCTGTAGTAAGCAATTCTGAAATGGTAATCCCAGAAACAGTAGCAGCGGTGGCCACCACTGCTGTAACAGCAACAACGGTAGCAGCAATGTCAAATTCTCTTCTGAGGGGCTGGAAAGATGGCTCAGAGGTTAAGAGCACCGACTGCTCTTCCAGAGGTCCTGAGTTCAATTCCCAGCACCCACGTGGTGGCTCACAACCATCTGTAATGAGATCTGGCACTTTCTTCTGTATACATAATAAATAAATAAATCTTTAAAAAAAAAAAGCCGGGAGTTGGTGGCGCACGCCTTTAATCCCAGCACTCGGGAGGCAGAGCCAGGCGGATCTCTGTGAGTTTGAGGCCAGCCTGGGCTACCAAGTGAACTCCAGGAAAGGCGCAAAGCTACACAGAGAAACCCTGTCTCAAAAAACCAAAAAAAAAAATTCTCTTCTGGAGTGTGTGGACATCCACTGGCATGGACACAACTCCAGGAACACGAGCCACCAAGGCCCATTTTTCTTGATCCCAGCACGACTTAAGCTGCCAGCTCTGCAAAAACACAACTAAGAACCATAAAGAAAAAACAGGCAGCTGACAAGGAGCATAACTAATGGACTCATAATGGCTACATTCAGGCTCACAAATTTTAAGGTATCTTCAAAAGGGGCTAAATGAATTTCAGGAGGCCAAAAATGTTGCAGAGAGCCATTCCTGAAAAGTAGGTACTACACCAGTTTGAAGAGGATTGCGAAAATGAAAAGGCTAAGCTGGCATGCTACTGTTAACAAATGGAGGTCAGTGACCTTCAGGGTTATCCTTAATCTCCAAGGTGTCTGGGTGACACGTTCTCAAACATACTTGAAAAAGCAGTTGCCATACATTACCTTCTGGAGAATCCAACCGCATGGCTACAATTCCTAGGCTTATGTTAATGTTTGCCAAAGCTGGCCATATTGGGCTCTCAATCCCCATTGGCATCAGAAGGGGAGAGTTTTTCACGAAGGCCCAATAGGTCTCTGCCATGTTGGGCTTCAGCAGCAGCCACAGGGCGCACACAGAACTCAGGAATCCAAAGAGGAACCTCATTGTCCTGAGGAAAGACATAAACAGATCCCCGGGCCCACACCAACACCGGATCAGGTCCCCTCCAAGTGCCAGTAGAAAGATCCTTCCATCGCACCAGAGGGTGATTTGCAACAGGAGCCCTCCAGTGCTTATCTGCAGTGGATACTCCAGCAGAATCCACCGATAAAAAATTTTAAATATATAAAACAAGGGAAAGAATAGAATGTGGAGAGGAATGATTTGTTAGTTTTTTTTTATTAGTTCAAATTTTTCTTTTCTTTTTTCTTTTTTTAAAATTAATTAATTAATTAATTTTTCTATTATCAGCTTGATACAGTAAAAATTCTTATCTTAATAGTGAAATGTTTCATTGAGGCTTGCTCAATAATTGAGTAATACCAAAACTTATTATAAGCCACAGTCATTCTAGGGTCCCCCATGCTATATATATAGCCTCCATGGTTCTGTGGGTTGCAGTCTGATTGTTCTTTGCTTTATATCTAGAATCCACTTATGAGTGAGTACATACCATGTTTGTCCTTCTGGGTTTGGGTTACCTCACTCAGGATGATTTTTTTCTAGTTCCATCCATTTGCCTACATATTTCATGCTGTCATTGTTTTTCTCTGCTGAGTAGTACTCCACTGTGTATATGTACCACATTTTCTTAATCCATTCTTCAGTTGACGGGCATCTAGGTTGTTTCCAGGTTCTGGCTATTACAAATAGTGCTGCTATGAACATAGTTGAGCATGTATCTTTGTGGTATGATTGAGCATTCCTTGGGTATATGTCCAGGAGTGGTATGGCTGGGTCTTGAGGTAGTTCGATTCCTAATTTTTTGAGAAACCGCCATACTGATTTTCACAGTGGTTGTACAAGTTTTCACTCCCACCAACAGTGAAGGAGTGTTCCCTTTGCTCCACATTCTCTCCAACATAGACTATCATTAGTGTTTTTGATCATAGCCATTCTGACAGGTGTAAGGTGGTATCTCAGAGTCGTTTTGGTTTGCATTTCTCTGATGATTAAGGATGTTGAGCATTTCTTTAAATGTCTTTCAGCCATTTGTGATTCTTGTTTTGTGAATTCTTTGTTCAGCTCTTTAGCCCATTTTTTAACTGGATTGTTCAGTATTTTGATGTCTAGTTTCTTGAGTTCTTTATATACTGTGGAGATCAGTCCTCTGTCAGATGTGGGGTTGGTGAATGTCTTTTCCCATTCTGTAGGCTGTCTTCTTGTCTTATTGACCGTGTCTTTTGCCCTCCAAAAGCTTCTCAGTTTCAAGAGGTCCCATTTATTAATTGTTGTGCTCAGTGTCTGTGCTGTTGGTGTTTTATTTAGGAAGTGGTCTCCTGTGCCAATGTGTTCAAGAGTACTTCCTACTTTCTCTTCTATTAAGTTTAGTGTAACTGGATTTATGTTGAGGTCTTTGACCCACTTGGACTTGAGTTTTGTGCATGGTAACAGATATGGATCTATTTGTAATCTTTTACATATTGACATCCAGTTATGCCAGCACCATTTGTTAAAGATACTTTCTTTTTTCCATTGTGTAGTTTTGGCTTCTTTGTCAAAAATCAGGTGTTCATATGTGCGTGGATTAATGTCAGGGTCTTCAATTCGATTCCATTGGTCCGTATGTCGGTTTTTATACCAGTACCAAGCTGTTTTTATTACTATAGCTTTATAGTAGAGGTCAGGGATGGTGATGCCTCCAGAGGTTGCTTTATCATACAGGATTCTTTTAGCTATCCTGGGTCTTTTGTTTTTCCATATGAAGTTAAGTATTTTTCTTTCCAAGTCTGTGAAGAATTGTGTTGGGATTTTGATGGGGATTGCATTGAATCTATAGATTGCTTTTGATAAGATTGCCATTTTTACTATGTTAATCCTACCTATCCATGAGCATACACTTTTAAAAAGTGTATGTTCAGGTCTGGAGAGCTGGCTCGATTGGTTAAATGTACTTGTTGCTCTTGCAGAGGACCTGGGCTTGATTCCTAGAACCTACACGGTGGCTCATAACCATCCCTAACTTCAATTCCAGAGGATCAAATGCCCTCTTCTGACCTCCCTAGGCACCACACATACACATGGTACACAGACATACACGAAGGCGAAACACTTGATGTTTACCAATGCATTTGGTGGTATGAACCTGGGAGTCTGGGGCCTAAAAATGAGGCGGACGAAAGTCTCGTGCAATAGCCAACTTTATTCAGAGCATCAACAATTTATACTCTGAGGGTTAAGAAGAATCACTTGAGTGAGGTGTGCAGTCACAAGGACAAGCCACAGGTGGCAAAATCATGTTTTTCCACAGAGCCACATGACTAACAACAGCCGAGGTAAACTCACTCCTGTCCTCTACACCTGGGAGGAGCGTGAAAACACATTCCAAGAATAATTCTGTGTTCTGAAGAAACAGGTCACAAGACTCTTGTTTTCAGCAGACTGCAACCCACAGAACCAGGGAGGCTACCTAGCAGGGGGGACCCCAGGATGACTGCGGCTTAGAATAAGTTTGGTTTTACTCAATCACTGGGCAAGCCTCAGTGAAACATTTCACTATTAGGATAAGTAATTGTACTGTATCAAGCTGATAATAGAAAAATAAATAAATAAATAAATACCATAGTGTACTCCATAAATATGTATAATTACTGTGTGTCAAATACAAATACTTTTTTTTTTTTAAATGAGCTGACTTGCTGTTTTGGGATGAGAGGGAGCTAGGACAATAAAATTGGTATTTTTCAAGGAGGGGAGGAAACATGATTACATCTCCTTTCTCTGCTTTCTGTCAGTAAAAAAAAAAAAAAAAAAAAAAAGACTCTTGTTTTCTTGGAGTTTTCTCACAAACACTCAACATTCTCACAGGACTCCATTCTTGGACTGTATTCTGACAACTCATTAACATAAAATAAAATAAACCTTTAAAAACTTTAAAAGAGTATTTCTGGCTGTAAGCCCAGATTCAGTTTGTCCTTTTGGGGTGCTTTTATGGGGCAGGGCTGGGGGTGTCGCTCAGTTGGTAGAGAGCTCACCTGACATGTATTAAGCCCTGGGACCCATCCCCAGTGATTCCTAAACTGGGTGTGATGGTACACCCAGCCCTCAGAAGTTGGAGGCAAGAGGTTAAGAAGTTCTAGGTCATCCTCAGCTGCCTAGAGTTCAGGTAGCCTCAAAAAGACAACCTGGAACAAAAGTCCCAGCCTGGCTCAGTGCAGCTTCTGAGGTCCCTGGTTAATGTTGCCTCCACCTGTCCACAAGTGTTAGTCAGGGTTCTCTAGCGTCACAGAATCTCTATTCAAAAAGGGGATCCATTGGAATACCTTACAGACTGCAGTCCATCTAACAACAATGGCTAGTTGTGAACAGAAAGTCCAAGAATCTAGTAGTTTCTCAGTCCCTCGAGGCTGGATGTTTCCCTGGTCTTCCGGGAGATGGATGATGGAATCCTGAAGAAGTCGGCTCCAATGCCAGTGCAGGAATGGCTGTGTTAGCAAGAGCAAGCAGGCAGAGCCAAAGCTTCCTTCTTCCATGTCCTTGTCCAGCAGAAGGTGTGGCCCAGATTAAAGGTGTATCTTCGTGCCTCAAGATCTGGAATAAAGGTGTGGGTCTTCTTCCCACCTCAAAGGTCCAGACTAGAAGTGGATTCACCCACTTCAAACAAGCAGAAAATCTCTCACAGGTGTGCCCTGCATTTCTGGATCATAGTTCATTCCAGATACAGTCAAGTTGACAACCAAGAATAACCACCATAGCAAGCATGGGGAATATCTTTGCAAACTTCTTCAAGGGCCATTTTG
>CABHPQ010133354.1:0-25648 GCA_902168405.1 Peromyscus aztecus | reverse complement strand
AGCCTTCCTCCCTCGCTGCCATTTTCCCCACAACTCAATCT
This sequence comes from Peromyscus aztecus, assembly GCA_902168405.1. Classification (NCBI taxonomy): domain Eukaryota; kingdom Metazoa; phylum Chordata; class Mammalia; order Rodentia; family Cricetidae; genus Peromyscus; species Peromyscus aztecus. The sequence goes on along the minus strand of CABHPQ010133354.1, from coordinate 25,607 downwards.
ACAGCTGCAAAGGCCTCCTGGAGGCTACCTCTCCTGCTCCCACCCCATAATGTGGTCTGCTCTTGTCAGACAGTCTCCCACCCTGCTATCCTTTCTCCAAGGGTTCTCCATTGCGTATGAGCTTAGGAGCGACCATGATGTCTAGAGCTTTCACAGGTAGGTAGGGGTAGGTGTGTGTGTGTGTGTGTGTGTGTGTGTGTGTGTGTGTGTGTCTGTCTGTCTGTCTGTCTTGCTAGGGACTTCATCCCCAGCATCATGCATGCTAGGCCAGCATTCTACCATAGACCTCCATTTTAGGCTTGCTTACTGCTCACAGTTTGTATTTCAAAATTAATAAGCCTTGTTTTCATTTTCCAATTCATCTTAGACAACAAAACAGAAACTTTCTGAACACTGTACACCATCTTACTCATTTCATAAAACTTAAGTAAAACTTCCAGAAACAACAAAATTCCCTGAACTCCAAAATAATTCACCCAAATTGGTTTTCTATCAACAACGTACTTTGATTTATAATGACTGGGAACTATTCTCTGCAGATATAGGCTTTAAGACTGTTGTGAACCTCCTCCTTCACAGTTAGGCAAATATTTTAATTCTTTGTTCAAGTTAGTTTTTTAAATTTTCATTTAGAAAAGACATTTTCTTTTAAGCTAAAAAAGAAAGAGCTTATTTCTTTTGTAAATGAAATAGCCAAGCAGAGAGATAACTGTGGTAAGTTTCTTGTTTGTATTGTAAGCTATTGCTGATATTATTGGTTAGCTTTTGTTCATGTTAGTTATACCAGCTATTGACACTGTAATTCAAAATTGATTTCATTCTCACCAAGACCATGATTTATTGTTTATCTAAGAATCTGCCGCTGTTGTGACTCTCCCTCTGTGTTTCCCAGCTCCTCAGAGTTAAATCAAGTAAGTTCACAGATTCAGTCAACATTCTCACACTAGGGATCTGACTGGCTGCAAAGTTAAATGTGTTCTTTCTTTGGGCAGACCCAGAAAATAAGAAAAATAATTTTCAGATTATTCCAAAGAATGTCATCAGTACTGGAAAAGCTTAAAAGTTAAGCTGTGACCTTAACTCAGAGGGACAAACTCAAGTCTCTATTGCTCTGGAGCCACACACAGAATGTACTCTGAAATCTACACCAAAATTTTGGCACGTTTATCATTTTTTTCTTATCTGTATTGATGTTATTATGATGGCTTTGCCTTGTGATGTTTATTATATAAATAAAGCTGTTCTTTTTATTTTCATTTTTGAAAGTTCCAGAGGATCTTCTATAAAGATTTATTTTTATGCTTGTGTTTGCTTGCATGTATGTATGTGCACCTTGCTTATGCCTGGTACTTGTGTAGGCCAGAAGAGTGTGTTGGACTCCTTGGAACTGGAGTCACAGACAGTTATCAATCCTATAGTTGCTGAGAACAGAACACAGGTCCTCTGCAAGAGCAGCAAGTGCTCTTAATGGCTGAGCCACCTCTGCCACCTCTGGGTTTATATTACTTCAGATACAAGCACCTGCATTTCTAATGTTGAATGCCTAACTGCTAACATAAAGAATCTTGATATTATACTTTACTATACTCTCTATATAGACCTAAATATACAAATTTAAGAGCAGTATGAACTCTTGATGCTTTTTAGCAACTATGTGTAATTCTTGTGGACACTGTGTTAATTCTGAGTGTATCTGGAAACCAGAATGGGCATATGAAGCTAACACCAGCTCGGTACCACACACTCCCAGGCTGTGTCTAACTACACTGCAATGTCTGTAACCCTGGGGCAGGCCAAGCCACAGACCTCCAGAACATGCGGAGACAGCTGTCTCTTCTCAGTGGATGGGATGCGACAGAGTATTTCTAACATGAAAATTGTCATCTAACCACTTGTACTTAATGATATTCTATCTGGGGCAGGGTCCTGCTCCTCCTGCCTCAGCTAAGCCTCCCTGGTGCTGAGATCACAAGTGTGCTGTGCTCCTGGGCCAGTCTGTTTTAAGTGTAAGTTTCAATAACTACATTTAAAGTATCAGTGCAACCACTACTACATTTTTCCAAAACTTTTCCTTTACCCCCGACTGAACAATCTGTGATGATAATATAGCAATTATTCTTTGCTGCCTCCCTACCTGATAACTCTAATCCATTTCCTGTTACCTTGAATTTGTCTGTTCGAGAAACTTTATGTGGGTGGAACCACACAGCATCTGCCCACATGTGTCTGCATCACTCTACTTATCCTCATGTTTTTGAGGTTCTTCTATGTGGAGACTGATTTCCCTGGGCAGCAGGAAGAGGCAACCAGCATCCCTTCATCCCCTAGCAATAAAGACACTGAGAATCGGGCTTCCGGCCTGTGGCTACTGGAGAGTCTTGTCTATTTGCCTACAGAAGCAAAGACCATTCTTCCAGTTGCCAGAACATATACAGACACATCCCTCTATAGTGTGTTTCTCTTAACTGAGATCTTGAAATTTGCCCTCTCACCCCCATTTTCCCAAGGCAAATAGAATGGCAGCATCTCTGTAGTCAGCTGCTTTTCTTTGGCAGAAAATGATGAAGTTTCCTCAGTGAAGAAACACGTGGAGCCCTATCTTCAACCTGCAACTGTTTTTTTTTTTTTTCTTTTTTTAAGCCACATGACAAAAAATACTGTTAAGTCGGGAATTTTCTTAATGGTAGCAAGAGAAAAATGCCTCACTCAGAATACAGATAACTTACATGTGTAAGAACCTAAGATGCTTCACAGCAGCATGTGGGGTAATTTTCCAAGAAGAGTTTGAAAACAAGATGTCTAGGCTTTTCTCCTAATTGATGGCTATGCATAAAAATGTATCATAAAAATGTGTCTGAAATTGTACAGGGGTATACCGCTAACAAAGGCACTTTTATCAGAAAAATAGGGCTGTCTGTATGTTATATAGCAGAAATGTGTTAATAGTACAATCACTTTGCTAATAGTGTTCTTCAAGTTTTGTTTGTCAATCGGCTGCTTTCTGGTGTTGACAATTTTTCAAACAAGAGCTTCAGGAATGGACTGTGCTGCTCGGTTCTGACCCCAGCACAGCACAGCGTCCTCCTTCAAACCGACTTTACTAATGAGTGATAGTAAGTAAAATTCTTGTTCCCACTGGATGTTTTCAGTTGAAAACGTATGGCTTATAAAACGGCCACACGAATGAAACATTACTTCATTGAGGACACTGCAAAGAACAATATTCTAACTCCAAGTTACTTTCACTGTGAATATGAAGAAAAACCGCACCCAAGAACAGTTAAGGAGAAAATTAGTTTTGTGATAAAATCATGGGGATCATATGGTTCCTATGTACTCTCCAGTTCCATGAATACCACCTATAAAACGAGTCTCCTCAATGATGTTCCAAGATTGGCCTAGAAGCCTATGAACCTTATAGCACAGTTCCTCCCTGTGGGCTGAACACAGGAGTTCTGTTCTTAGTGCCCAATGAGGTGTGGAGTACACAGTCAGTCCAGCAGGCACGTGGTAGTTCCAGCGAAGAGTGCAGCCCGATGTGAGGAGTGGAGGCTTGGTGCTTTTCCTTCACTATGTCAACTATGAACATTTCATTTTTAAATTGCTATCACTCCCCAGGATGTCCACAGATGGACAGGCAAGGCATTCACTCATTCTTTTGGCTGCCCTGTGGTTATCTGTAAAATGCCTTGTCATAATAGGTCACAGTCCATTCACATATATGGGTCATGCCAAATTGGGGGCCTAAAAGTAATCAGGGAGCTTAAAATTGAATTCTGCCACTGGACGCTCTCCTTTAGACTATCATTCTGTAAACCTACTCATCCATTTATTCGTCTTTTGTATTAAGATCAAAGTAAGCAAAACAAAGCACAGTATTGTCTGTTACAGAAGGAGGCACTGTATGATTGGATGCATTTCCTTTATCTTACCAAGGACAGGCTTGGATTAGACCAGGAAATATATCTTAGAGGGAGTTGAGTTGGTCAAAGACTAGGACTGGATTCAAGGGAAAATGGTTCATAATCTGATAATCAGGGAGGGGATGGGATCTGTATTGTTCCTGTATACCCCACATTACTGAGAACCCTGTAAGTTTTCAAAAGAGAATTTCTCTAGAACTTGACTTTTAAAGTATGAACACTCCGCAGCTGTCTTCAGATTCATGTTGTCTTAACAGTGGCCGAATTCTCTCCACTAAGCATTCAGGAGATGCTGTACTCCCATTAGGAGTGGCCTCAGAGGCTTGTTCTCACAGCAGTCCAGCGTTTCTTTTCCTCCAGGGGAACTGAAGAACACCTTTCAATTGCAGATCCCAGGAAAGCATGCAAGTGTCAAACTCTGGAAGCACTGCACGGCAGAGACGTCACAATAACATTCTTAGATTTGGAGTGGCATACAAACCTGTCTTGAGTAACTTAAGGTCCTCTTGAAACAGACTAACCCAGTCAACTAAAGGTCATCTTAGTCACTAGCTTAAGTACTATTATTGGACATTTGGTTGGATTTTACTTGTTTGAAACATGACATTTTTCCCGGGTACAAAATACATTTTGGACAATGATGTTCCAGTGGTAGTAACCCAAGACTCAGTGAGAGCAGCAGGAACTGTTTCCGGGTAAGGAGCCTTTTGCATCCCAAGTCAGGAGCCTGTAATTAAAGCCAATTCACAATGCATCTCATCATTCAATTTTTCCTTTTAACCTAATGTTTCCAACTCCTCCAAGCTCTCATTCCTGGAAAAGCTTCTGGCAGTCACTTTTGGAACCCACAGTTTCTACAGCGTTTCATATTCTTACCATACCCTTTCTAAGCCTGGCTCCCCACATGTGGTCAGTAATGCCACCGCTGCCGGAAGTGAGGCTTTACTCAGCATGGACATGCTTGCCCACACAAAGGCAAACATGCAGAGCAGAGAAGGAGTCTAGCATTCACGGATCTCAGGACACCACACATTTCTGGCTTAACCATGTTATCATCATTCTATACATGCTAAAAAAGGCCACAGGAACAGAAAATTTCCTATCAGTCATAAAAAAGCTAACCAATGGGTCTGGGTCTCCATCTCCTGCTCAGAGTTCAATCTGGGGTCTCCTCTCTACAGTTCTCAGAAGCCTACTACTGGCAAGCTATTATTATAATCTATACTTTTGAATTTTCTTAGGATGACAATGATTTTAGGGAAAATGCTCATAGGTATTTTTTTTTCCTAGTATGCTCTACAGCTTTATATATTGGCTTTGTGCTAGATTTCAAATGTTGTTACTAACACTTATAACTTGCTAATTTTCACAAATGATAAAACTGAGGCTAAAGCAAGTTGACTCAAAATACTGAAAGTCCATTCAAGACAGTAGAATGTGAAGCAGTAATCCACATGAAAGGCATTAACAAACTTCTGTCTTGTTTAGAAAAGTCTCTGTGAGACTAAGCTCACAGGCCTCCGTGCACACTCATGTGAACAGAGCATCTTAACTATCTCACGGGGAAGCCGGTGCTGAAGGCTCTGGTGCTGGTTTTCTCACAGCAGAAGTCCTACTGGTGTTGCCTTCTGAAGAGCCTGCTGCAGGCCTGAGTGACAGCTACACCTGGGCAGAGCATGGGTGCTCCACATAAAGTGCCAGGACTTTAAATGAGACCTGGGAGTCTTCTGGAATAAATACCTGCAGGCTTGGTGGGACCACTGCCAACCAGTCTCGTTCTGGTCTTTGCCCGCAATCGTTTGTGAACTAGGATGCTGAGGTTTGTGGAGTCAGTCTTTTAAAATGCTTCCACTACATTTTATGCATAATCATGAATATTTTAAACTATCCCTCTACTATCATAGAGAATGGGGGAAAAAGAGCAGCTAGAGGCGAGGTTTCTGAAGTGAGACATTTGAGTACATAAAACAGATTTAAAAAAATTGCACTGGTGGCGCCAAGTTCTAGCATATGAATTGGTTTCCTTCCCAGCAAGCTCCCTTTTTAGGTAAGTGAACCGGAGGTAACTCAGTGGAATAGCTGGTAATCTACAACACCAGTTTAAATGGCATGTTCAGTAACCAATGAACTTTTAGAAAATGGGCTTAAAGCGCTGCATCATTTTGTCACACATAGGAACAGACTCTTTACAAAGAGGAAATACTTTGAAACTACCACCAACAGCCACCTTCAGCCACCTCAAGCCATCTGCTTTGCTCCAGGGAACTCTCAGGTCAGGACAGTGTTTGAAGCTCTCAAAGCTTGGCCTTTCTGATAAAACCTGCTTTATTTACTCATTTTATTTTAATTTGAAGGGCCCTGTTTTTCTCCATCTGAGAAATGAACAGACGTCTCCCCATCAGATTCAACTCAAGACATAGTAGCCCTTTTTGCAAAAGAAGAGCTCCCAACTGCAGTGAATGCCAAAGAGCCCTTCTCTATCGCTTTGGTCTTAACTTGGCACAGTGTTTCAGATGGTATTCATTTGGAACAGGAGATCGATGACACAGCCTGTCCAATCCTCCTCTGTAAGTGGCTTTGCTAAAAGTGGGTATGGGCAGAAAAATATAAATTCTTCTGTCTGTAGGCAACCGAAAACATACCAACTCATCTTGGAGTAATTTAACCAATAAGATGATTTAGAGGACAGTTCAGTGGCACCATTTTTGGAAGGCAAAAGCTTAGCAGAAGGGACATAAATCAAAGGTGACTGGCAGGTAAAGGATATATGCAGCAATCAGCCAGGCCATGTGCACACTGGCACAAATTCAATAAGATCATTTATAAAAATTTTAAGGCAGAAGTACACAAAAGGGGGTCTGGTGCTAACTAAATCCACAGATAGCTTACATGCCACTGAAATAAACACTTCCAGATGCGGGTGTACAAAACCCTTTCACAGAAAGAAATGTTTTCTTTCATAAATCTGAAGGAGGGACTTTTAACAGAAAGGGCAAGAAAGAAAAAAAAAAGAAAGAACCTAAGACTGAGACGAAGCCTCTTCGGGCTAGGAGTGCTCCCTGGGCAGTGGCTTGTCGCTAATGGAGAGCTCTGCAGCGCTCTGCAGCCAGAAGCACCAGACTAGGAAGATAGGAAGACGACGACGACGATGGGGGGGGGGGGTGGCTAGCAGCGTGTCCTCCACGGTTCTAGGAAACCCAGACTCCCAGGCAGTACCACTGCTTCCTGGAGAGTTTCCTGTGGGGGCTGGAGCTGGGACAGTGGGCTCACACAGACAAGGAAGGACAGGTTAGGGAAGGATGCCGAAGAACAAACACTAGCAGGAGGCTGCTGCACACACCTTCTCTCCTGAGCTCAAAACCTGGTTAGATTACAATCACCTTTCAGGAACACATGACCAAATCAGCAGTGGATTAGAAAGTCAATTTGTTAATCAAACTAGCATATTATGTGGGACTTTTGGGTCAGAAATAAACATACCCATAAATCAAACAGAGGGTCTTTTCTGTTAGGATGTTTAGGTCATTTATACATTAAGCACCGATTAGTTCATGCTCCTTAGCAAGTACCCAGGGCACCAACCAGGGAATCCTCTCAAAATTGGCTTCTGTATTGAGTCTTTAAAGTCAAGTTCTCAGCAAGCTGCTGAACACCGGCTTTAATCCGGAGAACATTTTTAATTGTGTGGTGGTGCACACTCTACACTTGCCAGCTTGCACTCTCTCGTTGAGAGTGCTGTTGTGGCCATTCTGTATGCCAAGGAGCTCCTTCATTTCCATTACCTCTACCCAAGGAGAGACTCTTCTGGCTTCCCACTACAACATGGAGCAGTGGCCACCTCTTTGGTGTTTACCACATCATTTCAGGCAACTCTCTCTCCCCATTGCCATTGGAGTTGTTCTCTAACACAGAGCGGTTCAAATCCACTCCTTGCCCAAAAAACTAAAATACCTCCTTGATGGCTTCAGCTATCTAAACTTTCCAGATAAGACCTGGGAAGCCCAGGTAATCTGGTTTGGATTAGAATCCTTCTGGGGCTGGAGATGTAGTTCACCAGTAGAGTGCTTGCCAAGCATGTGGAAGTCTTGGATTTCATCCCAGCACCACATAACTGGGCATGGTTGTTGAACACACCTGTAATTACAGCACTTGAGAGGAAAAGGCAGGAGAATCAGAAGTTCAAATTCATCCTTGGCTGCACAGGGAGTGTGTGGTCAGCCTGGGACTCTGTCACAAACAAACAAACAAACAAACAACCTTCTTCAGCGCTCTTGGAAACCTCCCCTTCTCCGGACTCTAGTCAAAGCTGATTCTCACACCTGCCTGAGCAGCCATGCCACTTTCCTGAATCTCACTCTTTCCCACCAGATGGATTGCTGCTCTTTCTGCCTTTTCAAAACTGTCACTCATTTGCCTTTTTCTGGTAACTTTGGTTCATATGTAAATGACCCTCCAAATGCTCCCTGGCTTGCTCAGGCCGGCTGAGCACTCCTTTTTTTCTGATTCTGAGACACTCTGTCTACCGTCCAGTCTCAGCAACAAACAGGAACACCTGGGTACGTACGCCTTTCCATGAGCCACCTCAGCACCACATATTTTTAACATAATTTGTAGCAAATATTTACTGAATCAAACGGAGATACCAGAGCTCTAAGGAAGCAGCTCAGGATATGGAGGATGCTAACACTGGTCCTTCCACTTGCGTACTGTGTCGTTCAGTAGAAGTACCTGCTCTTGGATTAGAAGTCAAGTGCTGCCCTTTAAAGATACATAAAACAAACGTCATTCCGCCAGGAAGGTGTGGCTTTGAATTGCTCCAGTTCTGGTGAGTGACACAGTAAACTCACAGCAGTACAAAGGATGGCGTTGCCTTGTTTTTTATTTTAGCCGTTTGTGAATGCACTGTGTGGGTGACAGACATTGGTTGCCTAATCACTAAAACTAAAGTGAAACAGTTCAGTGCAAGCAGAAACCCATCACACTGCCTTCCGACAATGGCCTCCGAGGGAGGCTCAATACAGATTGTAGGCTCACTTTCTTTTCTCGCTCTATTTTTCCTCCTCCTCCTCTCCTCCCCTCCACTGACAGCCTGCTTGGATGAGGAAGGTCTGTCAGCTATATGAATTTACTTATTAAGTGCTTACCTAATTAATCTTGAATACGATCACGGGTGTTGGGGTTGGACCAGGAATGCAGAATACGGAAACGGAGCCGCTAACTTCTCCACTGGAAACCCTGAAGTCTGTACTAGTGTTTAAATTGGAATTGACAGCAACCTGTAGGCGAGGCTGCAGCCAAAGAAGGAACTCAAACCCCCTCCCTAGTACTTCACTCGGGGCATAGGGCCCAACTTTCACCCTGAAAGCACCTGGGCAAATTCAGAGCCTGACACTGGGCTCCCTCATGACCTCTGCCAACTAATCAGTCAAAAGCTTTCCAGATCTGGAGCCTACTCCATAGACTGGGCCCATGCCCAGAACAGCAAGTGACTCCAACCAGTAGGAAAGCTTGCCCAGGTGCCAGGGAGAGACTTCACATCTGACTGACATATGGGCTCTGAATTTTCTCTTCTCACAGCTTGAGGTCATGAAGAGGGAGCATGTGGGGTGGAATGTTCGATTCGTATACACAGCCTAGGGGATTTGGTTTAAATCAAATCATAATTACAAACAACACCAGCCAGGAAAACAAGGCAAGATTTTTTTTCCTGTACCTTTTCTCTTGCATATGACCTTAAATATATGTTGGGCACAGTAAGAGTAAGTACCAGTTTTGTTTTTGGAAATTGTAAATTCTCATTTATAACAGTTCACTTATGTTGTAAAATTAACAGTAAGTTAGCTATATCAGTAAGTTAAATAATAGTTCTTCAATGATTCATATTTGTTGAATAAAGCATGTAACAATGCACTGGAAAAAACTAAATTCCCTTCTTTCCAGTTATTTTGTTGATAATTGTAGCATTCTGTGGAGTGTTCCTAGAGGTTTCTTACCCTAGGTTTAAATGCCCCTTACTTTTGTGCTCCCCTAAATGTTCTGTTGCTAAGGAACACACACACACACACACACACACACACACCTTTAAAGCAGCCCAGATACTCACATTGGGCAAATGATTAAATTAATGTGAGATGCTGACTATTACCACAAAATAAAGGACAAGAAAAAGCCATGACCATGGATGTTAGAGGAAAATACCAGCTTCTGATAATACCAGGAGGTTTCAAACTGGGCCTGGAACATTGTTGTTACCAAATGCCCTGGCTGCCCTGGGTGAGACACTGAAGTCAGACTCCCCCCCCCTCCCCCCCATTTAGCAACAGAAGCAAGCTTCTAAGAGCGGAAAACGAGTATGAGTAATGAAGTTATCTAAATAATGGCTGGTGGGCGGAGACGACAAACAACCCCTGAGCTGGGACGTCCACTCACAGTCCCGATCAGAGCAGAGGAGACAAGTCAAGCAAAGACCACCAGGGGGTACCCAGGGGGTAACCCAGAAAGACTCACCTGGAAAGTCCACTCTATTATCACAACTCTACGGAATGGCCCAATCGTCAAGGTTGGACACACCTATTCCATTTTGTATGAGTCATGTGATCAGGTAGACAGTTTCATGGTGTAACTATAATATGTAAGTCTACCTTTTAAGATGAAAAATAACCTCCTTAAATTGAGCCCGATTTGTAGGCTGCGGATCCCAACACTGTGGCCATCCTACCACACATACACTTTCAACTGCTAAACAGAGTAGCCTGAGGTAGAAAGCTCTGGATATGGGAGACACAGTTACTCAGCTCTGTAAGGTCCACTGTGAATACCTGTGTGGTATTCTAACCTGCTGCAGTAGACACTCTTGCTCATTGCCTCTGAGCAGCAACACCCAGATGGTCAGGCATACACAGGGGGTTAGCCTCTAGAAAGCCAGACACTGAGTCCTGGACTTCCATGCAGAGGCTGAGATGATTTACCTCCACATGACCAGATTTACCTCCATGACCCATGGTTACCTAGCTTCAACGCTCAAGCACAGATCACAGTGGGAGAGACTGAAAAAGATTCATATAAAACCAGCCCTGCAATTTTGAAAGCAGAGAAACTGTCCCCCGAGTGTGATGACATAATCCCATGTGTAATGCCTACATCTGTTTCAGCTTCTCCTGATATTCAAGTAGAAAATACATTTACTCATGGAGCTTGCATAGGATCAGGTAACTTTCTATCAGCTAGAGTATGAGAGAATTCCACATGTAAGCATGGTTATTAACCTAAATAACTAAGTGCATCCCTAGAAATAAGCCCTTTCAACTGTCTTAAATGCTGAGGCAGAATCATGGCTTCTTAAAGCTAGTTAGAGCTGGAGAGTGTGGGCCTAAGAGAGGCTTTTCAGTAAACCCTAAGACACCTTGCAAGTGCATGATGGAGCTCAGTCTGTAATGGCTGCAAGCATATTCTACCCTGTCATCTCGATGTATGCGCGCGCGCGCGCGCGCGCACACACACACACACACACACACACACACACACACACACACACACCCCTCTGAATATATGTATATTAGAGGGTTCTTGGGATAGTACAGTCTAATATCATTAGTTATGGAGAGATGTCCAAATTAGGTTAATAGGGATGGAAAGATACCCTGTAAGAACTCCTCACACTGCAGCTTTAAAGAAAAAGTTACATGGTATGTGACACTGGGCTATTTTACGTGTCTGTGTTCATGACCATACACGTGTACATATGCAGGTGTGCAAGTATGTGCAGAGCCCAGAGGTTAATTTCAGATGTCTTTCTCTATTGCTTCTTACCTAAATATGAAGACAGGGTCTCTCACTGAACAGAGTTTGCAGACTCAGCCATACCAGCTGGCTGGTAAGCTCACCTCCTGTCTTAGTCTCCCCAGTGCTAGATTCTAGGTGTCTGCCAATATACCCACATCTTCATGTGGGCACTGGAGACTGGATTCAGGTCATTTTGCTTGCATGATGCATACTTTATTAACTGAGCCTTCTCCCCAGCCCTACTTTGACTATTTTGACTTGGAATTTTACATAAATGAATTATACCAATAACTGATGATATTAGATTTGTCTGAATTTAATGTTCAATTACCTCTAAAAATTCAAATATTTTACAAATGTAAATACCAAGGAGAAGTTACGTAGAAACTTAAATATTTGTATTTTTATGGAAAGTCAGTTTTTCCTCAATAAATTTTCTGGGAGTTCTAAATCATTATTGACTAAAGAAAAGGATGTGTGTGTGTGTGTGTGTGTGTGTGTGTGTGTGTATACACACACATATATACATCCTTTTCTCAAAAAATAATTAACATGTGGCACATTTATCACATAAAACTGGCTTAAAACTAAATGATCTCCAAACAAATATACTATTTTTAATATTATTGCTTTTTATTCTGAATGGGGTGAAAGAAGATAAAATTTCAGTTTTATAATTTACTAGGTAAAATTATGTGAAATTGTACTTTCTCTAGGTCAAACACAATTGGAATCATAAATTTACTATGGTCACTATTGTGTTCAATTTTGGATTACTCTGAGACAGAGAGTGTGAAGTAAAAGTAGAAAGGCTGAAGAGAGAAGGCGTTCCCCCCGGATCTGAGAGAACCCTCACTGTCAGCTTTAGCCCTCAGAACAGCGACATCTTAGAGATGAGAACTGGGATTCAGAGGAGAGGAAGTGACCTGTGAACGGTCAGACGGGAGGAAGCAGAGCCGAGGGGTCTCTTTGGCAGGGCCTCCGTGAGCTCTCAGCAGTCCTACCCACACCCACTTTCCTAAGGCCATCAACTCACACACGTGATTTGGTCATCAACCAAGAGGATCCTCCAGCAATTGCCTCATACTGACACCAGAGAACTCCATGAATGAAGAGGTGCTACTGCCTTTGGCGGCCTGGAAGAGTCAAGAGTTCTCCTTTGCATTCGGTATGCTTTTCTTTTTTAAGTTTTGTTCATGACTTTCAGGTACTACTAGGATGCTTCCCACAAATCCTGCTTCCTCTTGCTGCCGGTAAAGTGCCTCTGGACCTTAGGCATGTGGCTGTCATCTTTTCTCTCCACCTCATTTAGCTTTTATCTATGCATTTGATACTTTTATATTTTCAATCCCTTATTAAAGGGTAGTTCTTTCTATCTGGGTTGATTTTAAAATTGTTACTTCCAATAATTTCACATTTTGGAGTTCTGTTTTCCTTTTGGCTTATTGCTTAAACTAACCCTGTTTAAAAAAGATACTTGATTTCATTTTTTTCTCTTTCATTATATGACCTGATAAATATTCAGAGATTGGCAGTATGACTCTAGACAGCAGTGTGCAAATCACATTCTGGCTCAATGGTTGAATGCATGCTTAGCATGTGTGATCCTGGGGTCTAACCCTCAACATCAATCGATCAATAAACAAATACAAGAATACAAAATGATGGTCAATGTTACAAAAGCATTTCAGGAGACATTTCTAAATGTATCTTGCTGCCATACTGAGAGTTCATGTAATTTTCAGTTACTAATTATAATTCAGAATTAAATCTTTCGACACAAGAAAAAAAAAAAGATATAATTTAGAGGAAATCACCCCAAGACTAAAAGCTAGTATGTTGTACTCGGTAGAAGTGTGTGCTAACTTATTGTTTATTCATGTGTTTACTAATCAGATACTGTCTTGTATATTCTGTACTGCAGGGTCAACATGGAAGTATCTACAAAAGTAATATACAAAAATAAGTTTTACTGTTCCTTGGTTATGCAAATTGATCCTCCTTTCTGAAGGTCAAACCCTATTTGTTGGAAGCAGAGGGAGAGAAGCAACTTCCATTAACATAAATAAAGATATAGGCAAGGGCTATAAGATGAACATTCAATTAGAACTTGCACACAGACACACTCACTCTTAAGGCTGCTGAAATATCAAGTCTTCAGTTCTCCATTAAAAACAAGCCCTGATTATAAGCTTTCAAATGATTTAAAGATGTGAAAGCCTGTCTGTAGTTGAGCCCGGTTCAAAGCCAGAAAGAAATCATTTCTTCTTCTTCCAACTCCAAGTCTGTTTAGGAGAAGGACATCTGATAGAAGTGGCTGTGCCAGTCTAACCAACTCTAAATACAAAACGCTTCTAGCAACATTTGGATACATATAATTTGACAAAAAGTTTTGTAAACTTAAGCTTTGAAAAAATAGAAACTATAAGCTCCAACAAAAAGCTTAATATGTAATTGAAAGAAAATAATATTTTGTAGAAAAAAAGTTGCCCTTCCAAAAAGAGACAGAAATGACTAACTTTTATTTCCCAAGAGAATTATGCTACTTTTATACAACAAAATTACAGCCACCACAAATTGCTTTCAACAATTCCATCGCTTCTTCATTTGACCACTTGAAAATCAAGATTCTTTCAGATTATAAATATAACTTTTTATAACTCTGTTATTACGTACTGTGAATGGGGAAAGAGGGCCAATCCTGTGGCCGTAGCGTCGAATGGCTTCTCTGATGTGGCAGGGCTGGATGGCATCGCTGTGAGCCTCAACACCACAGGCCGCAGTGCTCTGGGACAGAAAAACACAGAAATTGTTACTAAATCAAAAACACACAACAGAACTACAGTGTATAAAATATGAAAATAAACCTTTATAAAATGGACCATTTTCCCCTTAGGATGCACATCACTGCTGCCATATACTACATCTAAAGAGAAAGTTCCATTAACAAATCAAAGATGACTTTTCCATGACCCCGTCCGAGCAGACCCACCAAATGCAGTTTTTATGCCTTCAATATTTCACCCAAGCCTGCATGTCAGGTAGGAGCATACAGCCACTTGTGTGCTGGCAAAAAGTGTCATGGGGGCTTGTTGAAAGACCCACAGGAAGCTCTTTTCAAAAAAAAGTTTAAACATTTATTATTATAAATGTTTCTTGGGAGATTCTTGGGCTTATTTTGAAATGACTTGAGTCATGAATTTAAAATGAAAAAATGTAAAATGGTCATATATTTGTCATATTGGGAACTGTCACAGAGGACCATTTAATTTGATTCCTAATATTTTAGGTGTCCTTGGGATAAAGTAAAATAAAACCTTCCTATTTTATCTCACGTATGAAAGGCATGTTTGAAAACATAAAAAGACACATGAAAGATTATGTGCAATGAGAGTGTGAGTACAAACTCAAGAAACTATATACATCCACATGTATGTATAACACATGTATATATGTGTATATATGTATGTGTGTGATACAATGAACTGTCCTAGTCAGGTCTGCAAGTTCAGCCTTGGGCCCAGATACCGTGGGTCCAGATTAGAGCCTATCGGTTACCAGCTCTGTAAATATCTCTGGGCCTCAGATATCTTTTTTTTCTGTAAATTAGGATAATAATTCTAAGTACTTCCCAGGCTGGCTGTGAAACTAAATGAATTGAAATAGATAAGGCACTCAGAGTTATAGTGACATGCTATAATGCTATTACTGGGGTCACATTATTTAAGGGTCACCACGTACTCAATAGAGTAAGTCATCTGAAAGCACGGTAGGCACTGGATGCCAGCTCATCAACTGTACAGAATTAAGAGAAAGAACTATCCAGTCTACATGCTATTGTGATGGTGTTCTGGAACCCACTCACAGTCACCCAATTAGCGTCATTTGCTTTCCTGAGCCTACAATTACAGAAATGTTTCTGATAATTCTCACAAGTTTGACACCATGATTACTCATAGGGACCATGATTCTGTGTGTAGAACCTCTGCAGATAACAGTTTGAGACAATCTTAACAAAATGAAAAGGCACAGCCTCTTTGACTCAGCAATTTTACCTTTAAGAATTTTCCTAATGACACATTTCATGATTACAAAATAAAATGTAGAAATATACACATGAATAGTTAATACACTACCATTTGGATTGACAACTAAATGCTTACTAGTAGGACTGGGCAAATAAATTATGATACAGTCATTCAAAGAAACAGAAAAGATGACGTGCATTCTAGGCCTTTCATATTCTCAGTGTGGTTCCTAAGACACACGTGTGAAAAAACGGCAAGGTATTCAATCACTCAGCACTGTTACTGCTTGTTGAGAAGAAAGCTGAGCGGCCAGTGGTGGTGCACTTCTTACACCTTTAATCCCAGCACTGGGGAAACAGGAGGATCTCTGGGTTCCAGGCCAGCCTGGCCTAGAAAGCAAAGGCTACACAGAGAAACCCTGTCTCCAAACAAACCAAATGTTGTTTATCCATTTAAACATGGACCATCTCTGTGAGGGTTCAGTGAATATAGTAACAGGGCTCTCACACAGGGCAAGTGGCTGGCTAAGACAGGGGTCAGAGGAAGACTTAGTTTTCATTATGTTCTTCCCTGAACTTTGAAAACATTCTTTTAGTCTATATACAGATGAGTAGAACAATGAAAATTCCTACCAAACAAGAATAGTTGCTAGTTATCCAAGCTGAACTTAAAGGAAGACTTAAAACATAAAACAAATGGGCTCTTGATTATTTTGTTATAACAAGAGTTGAAATAAGCCAAATCAGAACTCATGGAGGAGCTCTCAACCTCTCCTGTGCCCACATCACATGGATTAAGTTATCTTAACCTCCACTTTGGCAGTGATGTAAAGGTATAAATTGTTTCTTTGAGTGCTTTCTCGATTCACACTCCATTTCAATCACCCTTGGAAGGAATACATGTGAATAAAATGCAGCCATCAGGTCCCCAGATGTAAGCACAGACTCTTCAGTGTGTCCGTCTTGCTCTGTGACTTACACACCTGCCTTCATAGTTGATGCCCATCAAGGAGGTAGCAGGATCCTCTCCACTTGTGGAAATGTATGTGAGTATTGAGCTGAATTCAGGATCTAAAGAGAAAACCTTCCAGTAGGAACTCAAGAGGAAGTGAAGTAGACGCCGAGGTCAGTGTCCTGTATGTGCAAAATGAAGTCCTAAGTCCTATGTACAACCCCGCCATACTCTCCTAAATTCACCATTTTCTCCTTGCAAATTGTATTTAGTTTTCATGTCTTAACTCAAGGGGAAGACAGAACTTCTGCTAAGTTCGCCAATAGACTTGATCCTGTTTGTAGAAGGTTTTACCCAAATCCCTGAACTTTGCAATGGCAATCCCATAGGACCCGGGAACACTGAAGTAGCAGACTACCTGATCTGAATCTACCTGTCCTCTCCAGATTCCTACATTGAGATCTTAATGTCCAAGGGCTTTAGGGGGTGATACAGTTAGGAGGCTAGAGCCCTCACTCTTACACCCATGTGATGTTAGGTGATTCTACACAAGAAACTATATGCAGACATTCACTAACCAGTGAATTTGCCAGCACCTTAACTTTGGACTCCCTAGCCTTTTGTGAGAGACAAATTTCTCGTTTGTAAGCCACATAATTTATAGCATTTTACTGTAGCAGCCTGAATAGACTACGACAGAATAATAAATTAGAAATGACCTCTGCTTGTTAATTTTAAAAAAGATTTGCTTATTTTTATTATATGTGTATAGGTGTTTTGCTCACCTATAAGTCTATGCACCAAAAGCATGTAGTACCAGCAGAGGCCAGAAGGGGCGCCAGATCCCCTGGAACTGGAGTTAACAGAGGGCTGTTAGCTGCTATGTGCTGCTAAGGTTTGAGCCTGGTCCTCCCCAAGACCGGCCAGTGCTCTTACCCACTGAGCCATCTCCAGCCCTCCTGACTGCTATTTGTAAATATGGAGACAAGACACACTGGGTCATGCATCATTTTAAAAAATAAAGTTAACTTTACCTTTATAAAAGTTAAACACATATATTTTTGTGAGAATTCCATTCAATTTTCCATTTTGCCAACCTCATACTCATCTGCCATTATTAGTAACTGCTGGCATTGACATGAATGGAGTTACCATGGGCACTTCTACATTTTCTTGGTTTGTCCACTGAGTTCAGTGAAAGACAGGTTTTAAGTTAAAAGTTTATATTCCTAGTAATTTTTTTCCATCTCAACAAATACCTTATGTCACTATCCAGTTCCTCACCAAGGTGCTTAGAATCTGTTCAAGTTAAAGCTAAAGTCCACATTTAGAAATATCAGTTTAGCTGGGAATCAATCTACCTCAAGACCCAGCAATACCACTCTTGGGTATATACTCAAGAGATGCTCAATCATACCACAAGGACATTTTCTCAACTATGTTCAGCATTATTCATAATATCATGAACCTGGAAACAACCTAGATGCCTGTCAACTGAAGAATGGATTAAGAAAATGCGGTACATTTACACAATGGAGTACTACTCAGCAGAGAAAAACAATGACAGCATGAAATTTGCAGGCAAATAGATGGAACTAGAAATAATCATCCTGAGTGAGGTAATAACCCAAACCCAGAAAGACAGACATGGTATGTATTCACTCATAAGTGGATAGTAGCTATAAAGCAAGGGATAACAAGGCTACAATCCACAGCCCCAGAGAAGCGAGGAAACAAGGAGGACCCTAAGAGGGACACCCTGGGAAGGGGAAATAGATGAGATCTCCTGGGTAACCTCTGGGAAGGGGGTAAAGGGGAGGGGTTGGGGGATAGGAACATGAGGGATCAGGATGGCTGAATTGGGGGAGGGACGGAGAGAGAGAGAGAAAGAGAGCAATGAGAGAGATATCTTGATAGAGGGAGCCATAATGGAGTTAGGGAGAAACCTGGTGCTAGGGAAACTCCCAGGAACCCACAAGGATGACCTCAGCGATGACTCCTGGCAATAACGGAGAGGGTCCCTGAACTGGCCTTCTCCTGTAATCAGATTGATGACTACCCTAATTGTCATCATAGAACCTTCATCCAAAAATTGATGGAAGCCGATGCAGAGATCCACAGCTAAGCACCGGGCCGAGCTCCAGGAGTCCAGTCGAAGAGAGGGAGGAGGGATTACAGGAGCAAGGGGGGGGGGGGCGGTTTAAGATCATGATGGGGAAAACCACAGAGACAACTGACCTGAGCTAGTGGAAACTCATAGACTCTAGACTGACAGCTGGGGAACATGCATGGAACAGAATTAGGCCCTCTGAATGTGGGTAACAGTTGTGTGGCTTGATCTGTTTGGGGACTCCTGGCAGTGGGACCAGGACTCATCCCTGGTGCATGAGCTGGCTTTTGTTGAAGTCCATTCCCTATGGTGGGATACCTTGCTCAGCCTTGATGCAGGGGAGAAGGGCTTGGACCTGCCTCAACTTGGTATGCCAGACTTTTTTTGCTTTCTAATACACAAAGCTTGGAGTGTATATTGGAGGCTTAATTATTTTATTTGTATTTTATCCACTGTTTTTACTGAAATGGCACTATATGTTTTTTATCACATTAGATAATATAGTGAAATATACATTATGGAATGTTAAATATAGCTTAAACAAATATGTTGCTTCACTATCATTATTATTATTGTT
The DNA here is from genome assembly GCA_902168405.1 of Peromyscus aztecus. Classification (NCBI taxonomy): domain Eukaryota; kingdom Metazoa; phylum Chordata; class Mammalia; order Rodentia; family Cricetidae; genus Peromyscus; species Peromyscus aztecus. Next base: position 6,236 of record CABHPQ010133354.1, on the reverse strand, counting down.
ATTATTTTTTGGTGACCATGTAACTTTCACATTTTACATTATTCAAGAATCTTTAACATAGCCAATTTGCTGTACAAACTGTTTCTTGAAATTTGTTCCTCTTATTTGATAGTTCCATATCTCTGAGAGAATATATTATTTTTCTGTGTAATAAATAGCACAATTATGCTACCATAACTGAAGTTTTCACTGAGAAAATGACAATATACACACACGACTGACTATAGAAAGTTGTGTTTGGATATATGAAGAGAAATAATTAATGAACTTAAAATGGAAAATTTAGGAGAGATCAGATATATAGTGGAAGACCTGGATTGTGAAATACCCCAAATTTCATAGTTTTAATAAGATAAAGAAAGAAGTGTGTTTAAATATTCAAGTGAAAAAATTTCCAAAATGTATGAAGAATTATTTCACATATGTACAATTATGAGGTTAATTACAGCTCATTTTCACATACTTTGGAAAGTATATGCAGAGAAGTGTGCAGCGCATGAAAACAATGATCTACATATGCTGATTTAAAATTTAAAACAAGGGAAGTCAGAAAACAGTGCAATGGCATAGTTTAAATATTGAAAGGCAAAACTATCAACCTAGAACTCCATATTGAAATACCTTTCAGTAATAAAAGAACAGACCGTTTGAGACAAATGGAAACTGAACAAGCCATCACTAGCAATCTGGAGAAATAACAAAGCTGAGAAGTAACCCTACCTGGCTTTACGCTTTCCTATAAACCTACAGTAATCAAGACAGGGAAATACCAACAAAACCTCACCGATGAGTCAGTGGAACAACTGGAAGCCCTGGGAGAAAAACCCATATGGACTTATATAACTTACAGCCATCTGACTGTAACAAAGCTGCTATAGTTCTGCAGTGACTAGAAACCCACGTGTTTTAGAAACTGAGTGTGTTGTGGGTGGGGAGACTGCCCAGTGGTTAGAGCACTGGATGCTCTTCTAAGGGACCCAGGATGGATTCTCAGCACCCACACAGCAGCTCACAAAGGTCTCTAATTTCAGTTCCTAGGGATCCGTCACCCTCTTTTGACCTGTGGGGACACTGCATGCATATGACACACATACATGCAGGCAAAACCCACATATGCATAATTAAAAAAAAGAAACCCTGAATGTGGCCCAGGCTTATGCAATATATTGTATAAATTAATTTGCCCACATTGATAGAACTACATGGAAAATCTAAAGCCATAAAGCCTACAGAAGGAAATGAGAATATCATCATGACCCGGAAACAGGAAAAAGATGAATTAAACTTCATCAGAAATTCACCTTCTGTTCAATAAAAGACACTATTAAGGGGATGGCATAGTGGCACACACCTGTCATTTCAGCACTTGAGAGGCTGAGGCAGGAGGATTATGAAGCCAGTATGGGCTATAAAGTGAAAGCCTATCTTTAAAAAGATACCATTAAGCCGATTAACAGGTAAGTCACAAATTGAGACAGTGTGTGTAAAGCAGCAGGCAGCCACAGACCTTACCTAGGATGTATAAAGAACTCTTACAGACCGTTACCACCTTCTCCCTTCACATATAATTCCCCACCAGTGAACATCCATTAGCAGGGTTCGAGTAAAGCCAGTGGTAACAGCAGACAGAGATGGGGCAGGGGAGAGAGGTCCTGAAGGATGGGGAAAGGGATGACCAGATGTTTATAACAAGTGTTGGCATAGTAAAATGTCAACTGTATTTACAGACTGGCAAGTGCATGCCAGTCAAGACTGTAGGTATAGTGTTCACACTAGAATTCTCTTAACTTCCCCTTGTATAAAAGAAAAATATCAGTATCTTGTTTATGCACACTGTTGGAACACAGTCCAAGAATGGAGGTGTATGAGTGGATTGCTGGGTGCTTGTAAGAAAACTCCAAGAAACCAAGACCTCTGTTTCTTTAAAAACATGGAATTGTTCTTAGATTGTGCTTTCACGCCCCTCCCAGGTGTAGTGGACAGGAGTGAGTTCACTTCAGACTATTCATTACAACTGGCTGTTGTTTGTTTATATGCCTCTATGGAAAAACATGTTTTGCTGTGTGTGGTTTGCCCACCACATGTTGCTTGTCCTTGTGATTATATATTTTTCTCATGTGACTCCTCTTAACTCTCAGATATAAATTGTCTGATGCTTTGAATAAAGTTGGCTATTGCGTGAGACTAGTCCGCCTCATTTATTGGCTCCATTCTGCTGTGGAATGTTCTGTATGGCAAATGTGTTGCTAATAAAATACTGATTGGCAGTGGCTAGGCAGGAAGTATAGGCGGGGCTAACAGAGAGAATTAAAAGAACAGGAAGGCAGAGGGAGTCACTGCCTGCCAGCCAGCCGCCACCAGGACAAGCAGCTTGTAAAGATGCCGGTAAGCCACGAGCCAAGTGGCAAGGTATAGATTTATAAAAATGGATTGATATAAGATATAAGGACAGTTAGCTAGAAGCCTGCCACGGCCATACAGTTTGTAAGCAATGTAAGTCTCTGTGTTTACTTGGTTGGGTCTGAGCGGCTGTGGGACTGGCAGGTGAAAGAGATTTATCCTGACTGTGGGCCAGGCAGGAAAACTCTAGCTACACTGGGTCCTCTCAGATGTGTAGTTACCAAGAAAATGCCTCACAGGCCCACCTCCAGTGCAGACCTAATAAGGTTCCTTCTTCCCAAACAATGCTAGTTTCCATCAAGTTAACAATAACTAACCAGAACATTCAGTGTGATCTAAAAACTCAGAAATATTCACAAATAGATGATCACTTGGTACAACCAAGTACCACACATCCTGGGCACCCCCACCCCCAGACCCACTGCCTGGAGAGTGGTAAACAGCACACAAAAGTTGTTTCAAGTCTGACTAGATGTCATTGACTGTGGGTACATATAAGCTTGCTGCTTCTTAAGCTTTGAGCGGTGTGAAACACATACACACATACAAAACCCCCCAAACCCCAAATATTTCTCTCCACTTTCTATCAAAAAAGAAAGAAAGAAAGTAAGGAAAAAAGCAAAACACAAAACCAAACAACAACAACAGTGAAAACCACCAACCTTTTTCCTCTTCCTCTGCTTGCTTTTAGTGGAGTCTTGTCCTGCACTCCCATTCCCCAGGGATCCGGATGTGGCTCTCCCGGGATGCTGTGATCCAGAAGAGGGCGCTGTTGGTGTAGGAGGCGGTGTGTTCTCAGGAGAGTCTGGGCAGGACTTTAAACAGGACCCCTGCACAAAGACACTGGCTTTGAGATGAACTGACCAGACCTCCTGGCAATAGATTATCTTTACTGCCTTTTGTGTTTAATACCATTTATAGCTTAAAAATTGATTCTTATCTATTTCATAGAAATGGATGTCTTTTCCCTAAAGTTCTAGTCATGACAATTTTTAATCTAATCATTCAGACAAAAATCAAAATTCTATATCCACTACTTCTAACAAAATCTGTTAACTTTGTTGGATACCATGGAATTTTTGCTTGTATTTAAATTTACAAGTCTTCAAAGGACTCTCTAAACTCTCCTCAGACTGGACGGTTTTTAGACATTGTGTATGTCAGTGGCTATCTGCATTTCCCCACAGCTCAAAATCATCATTTTAGGATCACTGAGTCTTCCAGTCTGTTCTATATGAAATGTCTTCTCTTCTTCCTTAATATTGCTCTTTTATTTATCTGGACTTCAAGCCTGTTATTTGTTTCATCTCAAATATTTGAAGAATTACATCCTCAGCATCCTCTTCTCCATGGTTAATTACTCTACCTTCTTGACGCCAGCTATCAGAGACATGCTTTTGAGTTCCTCCACAGCCCCCTTAGCTCCTCTTCACGCATGCTCACTGGGTGAATGGCATCCTGGAGGATGGCGTTAGGAGACAGAGGTTCTTGCACTCGCAGATAAATGGGGAGGGGGACAGGTGTGGCCTGGCCCTACAGACAGCGAAGAGGTCACCTAGGCTACTAACACTTCCGTTTCTAGCCATCTGAGAAGAAAACCGGCTGTACATCTCTTCCTTTGAAGAGACAACATTTATGTTCAGCATTCCTGGTTTCCCTAGTGCTGAATGCAAGGACCTCTGTGCTCCCAACAGGATGGTGCTTAAACGCCAGGACAACACATTTTCTTGTCATATAACAATACTGGCTTCTAAGAAATTTACAGGTATTCAAGATATCTAAGTCATTTTCCTAGATAGTTGTACCCACACTGCCCTCATTCTAGAAATCATACTAACCATGCACTCCGTGGATCAACTGTTCTCTATAATATAGTAAAAGAAATGATGTTAGATTTGCAGACCCCTTGCTGAAATTCTGGTACTGGTCTCAACAGTATTTCCTCGATCACACTGTCTGGAGATACCATCGAACAAGAGACAGTAAAGCTAGTTTTGGTTGAGCATTCTTTGCCCCAAATGCTTAGGGTAAGTTTTGCTTCAGATTTCAGATTTTTAAAAAACTATTTTGGAATATCTATACAGCTCCAAGGGATCATGTCCACATGTGTGTAAACCATATGCTGAAAAAAAGATCTAGAAAATGTAGCTATTACCATTGCTATTACATTTGCTAGTCTAGTGTCAGCAACGCAAGCTTAACCAGATTGGTTCCTTATGTGGCTAGTGTTTAAGGATGATGCCCCTCAGATAAGATAAACCCAATCAACCTGGTGACTGATTACAATACATTGGTACTGGTGTCAGGATCTTCTAAAAACCAACCTCTCCGAATCTATCACCCTTCAGCCAAGACCCTGACCTAGTCTGATAATTTGCAATAGTCTGGAGCACTATACAACCCCAGGCTCTACATTCTTTTTTACATAGAACTTCCTATTAGTTCTCTTTAATGAGTTTCTAGTTTCAACAGAGTTACCCACTTCCATCCCCTGTACAATTGTTCTTTTGCTGCCTCTGAGGTCCAGAATGTTCTTTCTCTCCAGTTTCCATACCTTCAACACTTTGCTGTCCACATGCATGCACACATGAGATTTAGTTTAATTCTCTAGGTGGTTCATTTGGAAGTCAGTATGATACACTAACTTGGCTTCTGTGCTTGTTTACGTATTTGCTTGTTTGTTTTACAAATCCTGCAGTCTCCCTGAACCCGGCACTATCATTCTCCAGATGCCTGTCTGGCCCATATTTGGCACACTCCTTCATGTTGGCTGCTGATTTGCAAGGCTGATGAGTGAGAATTCTGCCTTAGCATGTGTTTTATCAGATAATGAAGGGCAGGAAGGGAGACAGTCTTTATGAATGTCTACTTTGACTACCAGACACAGGGGAGAGTAGGTGGATGTCAGGCCAGGAAAAAGCTTCAAGCCGACACTGACAGTCTCTCAGGATGCTCTCTGAGACTCATGCTTCCACCTCCCAGAGAGCCCAGGAAACCCAGTACACATAGGACATTTTTTTGAACTGCTCTTCAGCTGGGAAAAGCGCCTGTGGTTATTGAGTAGTTGCCCAGGGTGGCTCGGCCACCCTGGAGAACCAAGAAAGAGGGATGGGGATGTTGGGGGTGTTTTCTGAGACTTGCAAGCAATCACTTGAATGCTAAGGAAAAACTAGGTTGTTATGTTCACAGTAAATTTCCTCAATTAGAAATGTTACAACAAATTTGTCTGATGTTAATGGAAAGCACACTATACACATACTCATAAAGCATCAAAGACATTGCAAAGGGCGCTCTTTGACATCATAATTGGGGTTTGAAACATAAAGAAAATAAAGAGTGTTTAATCAACTAAGTAAGCTTTAGGAACTTTTAAAGCATGGTGACTGATAATGATGTATGACCTTTTTAATGGGCATAAACATTTCAATCCTTACTTGGATTTCAAGCCGATCTGATTCTCCAAGGGCTATGAAGAAAAGTTGAGTTGACTTCTGGCTTGTTACTAAGATGCTACATGAGCAGATATCACGGTATATGTTCTACCCATTGTAGGGGAGAATATGTAACTTGGGGTCCATGGTGAGTCCACAGACTAACAGAATGGCTTTAGGTGCTCTCTGAACAACCCAAATTACCCTAAAAAATGTGTACCTGGAATGGGATTTATAGTTTTTCTCAAAAACTACACCACCCTCATCCACAGATAGTAACAGGAAGCAGATGAGTGTTAGTAAGTGGGCTTTGCCGTGTTCAGGTTATGCATTTCAGCCAGCTTGATCTAAACTCACTTTACAAGTACAGAATCAGATGTGAACCTAATCTGTCTTCATTCCTCT
>CABHPQ010133353.1:14929-25072 GCA_902168405.1 Peromyscus aztecus | reverse complement strand
GGGCCATAATTGTAAGGGAAGATCTCTGACGGTCTGAAATCCAGTGAAGATCGTGCTGTCTCTGCCTCACTGAGTGCTACAACATGGAAATGATACAAAATTATGTTTGACATGAAGCATTGTATTTAGTCTTCTGGGGATTTCCAGAAACCTTTGCTGTAAACCATAGGACCTGACGCTTTCTGGATTTTACTCTCCTGCTAAATCATGCCACCTAAGTAGTTCAGCCGTGCTAATCCCTAGTCTGTTCACATAGCCCACAAGGCTTCTGAGAACTGGTTTCTACAGGAAGTGATAAGGAAGATTGGCAACATAGACCAAGCGTGTACTGCTTTCTTAACTTCTTGGCCAGTTTATGGTCAGCTGTGATGAGAACAGTGAGGTAACATTCAGTGTATGCATTTAGGTATTTTTGTATTTCAATATGTCTCTACAAGACATATTGTAGAGACTGTTTCATAAGAAAATCATTGAAAAAATTAAAAGCAAATACAGTCATTCCTTGCTGGATTCAGCACTGGCCTGGCCATGGTGGAAACTGGCCAGAAAAATGGTGAAAGAAGAAAATTCATTTTAGGGCTATGGGTGTACAGAAAAAGTCTAGAAAAGATCCAGATCAAGACTGTAAAATAAGAGTGCTATCAACATTCGTTTTTGCTGTTCTATGTTCCAGGGACATCAATTATACAAACCCATTTCACTTTCCTTAAAAATAACCTGGTCTACACAGTTCATATGAGTTCTGGTGTTAATGAGGGTAAAATATTAAGTAGATTCAGTGAGACTTTTGCATATCCTTCTAGGCAGAGAAGTCTTGATGAAATCATCAACGAATGCTTTGTACATAAGTGGTATTCAAGGAAATAAGATGTTAGAAAACAAAAAAGCAAGAGAATTAGTTCTGAATCAACAAAGAGAAAATCTCTTTACTTTATGCATGCAGGAACCCCGTGGAGAAGGCATCTTTTTTCTCTCTCTTTCAAACCCTGAGTATTTACAGAGAATGCAACCAATTAAAAAACTTTAGGGGGTTGTAGATATTAATGAGATTGTATTTTATTTCATTAATTTTGCATAAATGTCTTTTCTGATCATTCATGACCTAGAAGAGTTGTCCAAGGTATTTACAAATTGGATGGATCACTCGCACGCTATTAAAATGATCAACGTTACCTTGACTTCTTTACTTGTTCCCATGACTACCATATAAATTTCCCAAAGCAATCATTTAAACGGCCGCATAAAATTTTAGATGATTTCCTTTGAAAGGGTAAGAGACCTTGAATTAATAGGACCTCTCTTCTGGATGTTTAGGGTAAAGAAAGGTTTTATTTTCTCTTCCTTAACTGTAAGGGCCATTAGCATGTGTGTGCTTTACATACATAGTTTTAGTAAAGGATTGCATTGTTGTTTTTCTTCTTTGGTAAAAAGAAAAATTAGCTTTAGAATGTTGAATGGTTGAAAAATGCTGAATTTTCTAAATGTGTGGAGATCTATCACAGATTTCACTGGGAAAAATTATAATTATGACCTTCTACCTGGTTTTACAGTTTCATATTTTAGATAAATTAGGCAGCCAAATGGCACTGCAAATTTTACTTTTCAGTTTGGAGTTACTCCTATAAAAAAGGGAGTGTAAGCAGTTTAATGTGTCCACAGTGTTCTCAAAAAAGTGAATATAAAAATAAATTTGTATTTTTTGTGTGTTTTCAAAAAGCGGAAAAAAAAGATTTATTTTAGAACCTCATATATCAGATGTTAAGAAAAATGTTCTATATATGCTTGAAAAGAAAACACATTCTTACATTGTTGGGTAGAGAATTCTGGCAGTATCTGTTAGGTCAAGCTGGTTAATGTTCAAATCTCCTATAGCCTTTACATTTTCTAATAGTTCTGTTAAAACTCCAAAGGGGAATATTAAAATCTCCAACTGTAATTGCTGAATTATGTCTTTTCCTTGTAATTCTGTTTATTTTACTTTATATATCTTGGGTTTCTAGCATTAGAGGCATATACATTGTACTTTTTCCATGCCTGAATATTGTTATAAATATAAAATGTACCTATTTGTCTCTAGTAATATTTATTTTCATAAGGTTTATTAATATAGCCTTTGAAGCTCTCTGGCAATTCCTGTGTTCATTCTCTCTCTCTCTCTCTCTCTCTCTCTCTCTCTCTCTCTCTCTCTCTCTCACACACACACACACACACACACACACACACACATATACATACACATTTTTTTTTTACAGAGTCTCACTGTGTAGCCCAGACTGGCCTGGAACTTGCTGTGTAGACCAGCCTGACCTCAAATTCACAGAAATCTCTCTGCCTCTGCCTCCCTTTACTGTATGTGTTTCAACCACTTTGCTTTCAATGTTTCTGTGTTTCAATCTAAAATGTATCTCTTGAAGACTATACAGGTGGGTCCTAATTTCCTGTCCACTCTCACCGTCCTCTGCCTTTTGATTAGATGTTCAGCACGTCTATGCCGATGGAATTATCTGCTAGGCTCTATAGCTTCTATTTCGCTATTTATTTCCTACACATCTTACATAATTTGTGTTCTTCTATTCCTCATTTCCCTCTTACGTTTTAAATTCTTTTTTGTTTGTTTGTTTGTTTGTTTTTTGAAACAGGGATTCTCTGTGTAGTCTTGGTGCCTGTCCTGGATCTCTCTCTGTAGACCAGCCTGGCCTCGAACTCACAGAGATCTGCCTGGCTCTGCCTCCCGAGTGCTGGGATTAAAGGTGTGCACCACCACTGCTCGGCTATTTGTTTTGAATTTTTATATATTTTAATTGGTGTTTAAACATTTAGTTCACCATTTTAAATTATTTTTCTTTATGTGCTTCAGTATTTTGCCTGCATGAATGTCTGTGTATGATGTGTGTGCCTGGTGCTTGCAGAGGCCAGAAGGGGGCTCCAGATTCCAGTGAAATGGAGTTACAGTTATGAGATACCTTGTGGGTGCTGGGAATTGAACCAGATCCTCTGAAGAGCAACCAGCACTCTTAACCCCCAGCACCAATTTAATTCTATTGTTTTTAAAATGTTTTCTTTTAAAAAGAAATTTTAATAAAATATTTTTAAAGAAAAAAATGAATTTGTAAACCAGAAATTCTAACTCCATAGTACAGTTTTACAGTTTTGAACATTTGTAATTCTTCAAAGTTAATTATTTTTGGATATATTTGCACAATGTACATTTCCCTTTGTGTCAAGATTTGAATGAAAGCATGGGATTATTGGAATGTGAAGAAATATTCTTATAATGGTCTCGTTTATTGCTACAAAATTCTATGGCTTGAAGTGGAATCCCTTCATGAAATTTCCCCTCAAACTACTTTTCCAAATGTAAGGTCAACAAAATGTGAAAATTAGGATTAGAAAACCATGGAAAAGTAAAAGAGGAAAAGTAAAAGATGATTAGGTAATAAGAAATTGTGATTAAACCTCGATAGCAATCACTAGAATGTCAACTCCAATAAACATCAAAAATTAATGAAAAAAGAGATCATGATTTGAAGGAGAATGGAGAGGGGTATACGGGAGAGTTTGGAGGAAGGAAAGGGAAGGAAAAAGATTTGTGATTATAATCTCAAAAATAAAAAATTAAAAAGATATTAAAATTTCCCAGCTACAAATAAGAGAATGAGCAATGTCTAACTGGAACTTGATTTTTACTAACATTCTGAGAGATTATGCAGTTGAATGTTGGTGTGTTTCCATTATCTGCCATTCCAGAGGCAGCAAATAATATTAAGTTAAATCGGCCCCTTGAGTTTCAAGAAGTTCTGGTGCAAACTACACTTTGTATTTATTTTATGTTTATGAATTCAACAAAGTATTAAATGGTGTATTTTTTAAACAGTTGTTTATTTTCTTTTTTAAAGTAGCATTTTGTTCATTTATATAGCAAATGATATAAAGTTAACTAGCTTATAAATTTGAAGAATCATGGCATTTACTACTGAAATTATTATAGAACATAGTTCACGCCCCTGTATGAGAAAAAAATTGAGATGTTTAATAAACTAGAATAATTTCCATCACTTTTTTTAAATTTATTTTATTTTATTTTACAATATAATTCAACTTTACATATCAGCCATAGATTCCCCCATTCTCCCCCCTCCCGCCCCGCCCCCCTCCCCCCCTCCTCGGCCCACTCCCCATTTCCATCTCCTCCAGGGCAAAGACTCCCCCGAGGATTGAGATCAACCTGGTGGACTCAGCCCAGGCAGGTCTAGTCCCCTCCTCCCAGGCTGAGCCAAGCCTCTCTGCTAAGCCCCAGGTTTCAGACACAGCCAATTCATGCACTGAGCATAGGACCCGGTCCAACTGCCTGGATGCCTCCCAGACAGATCAAGCCAATCAACTGTCTCACCCATTCAGAGGGCCTGATCCTGTTGGGGGCCCCTCAGCCACTGGTTCACAGTTCATGTGTTTCCATTCGTTTGGGCACTTGTCCCTGTATTCCATCCATCCCTGGTCCCAACAACTCATGCTCACATAAACCCTCCTCCTCTCCGATTGAACTCCCAGAGCTCCACCCGGGGCCTGACCGTGGATATCTGCATCTAGTTCCCTCAGTCACTGGATGGGGTTTCTAGCACGACAATTAGGGTGTTTGGCCATCCTATCATCAGCTACCATTCATGTCCAGATCCACAGCTATGAGCTGGCCCACCCCAGCATCCACCCCATCTATAAACTGCTAGAGTGTATGAAGGGACCCGTCCTCTTGAACCATAGCAGCAGAATCTCCATGACTCGGGCAACAGCAAGATATGCAGAGGAGTTTCGGTCAGGGTCCAGTATTGATGGACCAGAGGCCTTGGCACAGACCAACGACGCGTAGTAACGGACATTTGCAAGTAAGGCTGTTTTGAGCAAAAGGGTATGCGGGGTGACACACCACAGCTCGCAATGCCAGGACAGTTAATGAATACATGATAGAGAAGCGGGAAAGATGGACGAGCAGAGTGGTTCAAGTGTGACAGAACCGGAGACCGTGGAATGAGCGAAAACTGCGACCGAGAGAGGAGCAAGGCGGGGTGGGGGGTGGAGGGGTGGGATGGCGGTGGGGAGGTGGGGATGGGGGCGTAGGGGGTGGGGGTCAGTGGGAATTTTTTTTAATTTGAATTTAAATTTTTTAAAAAAATTATTTTCTAGGAGGAAGTTACAAGGGTGAGGGCAGATATGGAAGGACTGGGAAGGGAGTGGGATTGGTGTGCATGATATGAAATTCCCAAAGAATCAATAAAAATTATGTTTAAAAAAAGAATAAAGAAGAATATTTTGTGTTTTGGCATATATTTTTATAAAGCAGAATCCAAGAAGATTGACTATAATTAGAAACAAAACTAGTCAAAAAATTTCCAATTTTACTCATTAATAGGAAATAAGTATTATTACAAAATTAAATTTGACACTCAATTATTTTTCTGCTTTCTTAAAGAAATGTGAGCTTCATGACTCCAGCTGTAGGAATTACATACAACTCTAGGAATAGTGTGATTTGACAAAAGGAAGATAATAAGTCAAAGACAATTGGAGAGGGCATTGACTGAATAGCCCAACTACAAGAGAGTGATCCATGACAATAGCTCTCCGGTACAACACTTAAGGCTGGGTTATTTCAGCGCAGCATTTTCATGGTGGCCATTGAGATCTGCTAGTTTTACTAGAAGATAAGACTGACCAGTTAAAATTAAAATTTTAACATTGCAATAAAAGTATGCATAGATTTAATATTGTATTTTTAGGACATTTGGTTGAAGTATCAAATAAAGCACTTTGGTCTAGTTGAAGGAAGCTGAATTGTTACAATACAGATGTGCTTCTGGACTTGGAATTAAAATCTCAAATATGTCTAAGAATAGTTACTTTATATAATCATTTTCACAGCAAGATAACTATTAAGTTTATCAATTATTATTGAGGTCCTTACATTCAAGGAGACTCACATCTATTCTAATGCATTAGAGGAAGAATTTATGAGTTTCATAGGGAGAGTCAATCCATGAACAAAAGATGAATAGCAGCCAACCATTAGTTATTATTGTTTATTTTAATTGCACATACGTACATACACACACACACACACACACACACACACACACACACACACGAGGCACATGCATGAAGGTATGCACTTATGACTATGTGCACAGAGGTCAGAGGACAGCTCAGGATTCAGTTCCCTTCTCCCGTATTGTTTCTGCCTTGCTTTATACTCCAGGATACTTGACTTTGAACTCTTGGACCAATGCTCCTGTCTTACCTTCCTTCTTGCTGTTACAGGTGCAGGCCACTGTGTCCAGGTTTTTATATGGGTTCCAGGGCCAAGTTCAAGTCACCCACATGCATGGCCAGTGTACCTTTTACTGGATTTTTTAGAATAAATTTTAGTGGAGCGCAATCACGTTCATTCCTTGTATATTGCCTACTCTAAAATGGAAGGTTTGATTATCAGTAACAAAGTCTTCATAAACTACATATTTCCCTAATTTTTCCCCTTCACAGAAAAAGTTTGCTGAGCCCTATTCTAGGAATAAAAAATCGATAGCAAAGTTTTTTGTGTCATCTTGGATCTTTGGGAAGCAGAATTCTAGAAACAGTGAATCAGAACTGAAGAAGCGGGTGAACTAAGCCAGGGACAGAATATATGCTAGCATCCAGGTATATTGTCCAGGTTGTGGCTCTACACAGTCTTCACTTGATTCCACTAGGTCCTTCTGAAGAGTACACAGAGTATCCACCCAAGCCATAGTCATCACCCCAAGAACAGGATGCATCACGCTCTTCCTGTAGGAGCTGCTGCTGAAGACAAGAACCCAGCAATCCTGGGCTGTGCTTGAATAGGCAAGTAGACCTAACAGTGTTGGAGAATTGTGTTGGCAGAGAGTAGAGAGTGAGACAGAGGGATGAATGCTTTTGGGTGAATCGATATCAGCTGGAATTTGGATGCTGCTGCCCATCACAGCTGAGGCTGAAATTAGAGGAGAAATTAGTGGAAACGGCACACGCAGCCAGCATTCTCTCCTGCATTGTGTGACATCACAGTGTGATCTGTTCTGCATTGTCTGTCAAGTAAATTCAATTGACCACATTTCCAGTGTGTAGTGTACCAGTAGCATATTGAGTGGTCATGGGGGGAAAAGCCATTTCACAATGGGTTCTGTATTTGTGCTTGCAAGCTCAGTCTAAAGAAGTGATAAAAACCAAAGCACAGAGGAAGTGGGGGAAAGATCACTTACCACTTACAGTAGTATTTTCTCCCAGTAGGATGGGGTAGTATGTATCATATATTCACTATTATGTACTTCAATCATCTGAAGTCTAACTGCAGTGATGCTGATGAGAAATTTATATATGAAGCTGAAATCTCAGAGGGTTTCTATTACAGTGAAGATTTCAACAGACGTAGCCTAGGTTTGAATTACCACTGAATCTAATGCTGGGCTAGTGCATGAGTTTAAAACAATTGGAAAAAAATAAATGCACAGTGAGGATGAATGGAAGTGGGAAAGCAGACAGGAGAGGAGAGCCATGATGCTTCTCAGAGGGAGAAAGATTCTTTTTGTCTACTCTGGTCAGTTCACCACCTCAGCATGGGACACAAAGCTGTCTGAGGTTTTCATCTGCTGTGTTTAATAAAACACATTTGTTCTTTTTGTTTAAAGTAAAATGTCCAGGATAAGAATGTTTTTCTATACTTATGGATTTTTGTTTCCAGTTCATTTAGTTTTGATTCAGACTTTGAAATTGTGATGTTGCAGATAGCGTAAGAAGACAAAATAGCTGTATTTACAAAATAATTTTGTTAATTAAATTTTTTTTTAGCCAACTGTCTTTGTGGTGGAAGGATGTTAACATAATTAAATACAGAATTCAAGAGAGGTAATAATGTTTATTAGCTTGTATAAAATGACTGATGGTAATAAAATTTCATATGTGTGTGTTTGTTGGTTGAGTGAATGAATAAATACACATTCTAAGATAATATGCATCACCATGGAAATGCTATGTAGCTCTCACATGAGTCACTCCAAGACCAGAGCTAGTAAGTGTCTCTGGGTTCAACACACTCCACACATCTTAATCTCCTGTCCATGTTCTAGATGCCATGCTCTCTGAATGTACATCTTCTTCACACTCATCACGTAGACCTGTTTCTGTTCAAGGCCCTAGTCACTGTTAGTCTATAAGGCTCTTCTGTCACAGCTCTGCCCACAAGGGGATGCACTCATGTTTAAAACTAGTTTACTCAGTCATTTACTCATAAAAATAACTCCCAGTATAAAAGTCTTAATTCTGTGTATCATTGATCTATGACTCTTTATCTATTATCTATCAATTTCTACCTGTTTGTATAATCTCTCTCTGTCTCTGTCTGTCTCTCTGTGAGTGTGTTTTATGTTTATCATCTATCTACTTCCTCCCGTAATTGATCCACATCCCTGGAAGACGGCAGTTATTCCTCTTTTTTACAAATTTCTTCTTCAACCTGTTGTATCACATACTTTATTGGCTCCACATTGATGCTCTCTGCTAGTGTGTCTGTAGGTACTATTATTTTTAATCATAAACTGGAAACTATGTATTTTAACTTATAATTACATACGTTATACACATATGACAAATTATTATGATGTATGTTTTTATCATTTGCTTTCCTTTTTTACGGAGGGGGGGAGGTTTTCAAAACAGGGTTTCTGTGTATATCCCAGGCTGTTGCGGAACTCACTTTATAGACCATGCTGGCCTTGAACTCAGAGATCTGCCTCCTCTGCTTCCTGAGTGCTGGGATTAAAGGCGTGTGCCACCACATGGCTTCTTCTATTCTTTTGTTTAAGATTATGCAGTGATTACATAATTTCTCCCTTCCCTTTCCTCCCTCCAAACCCTACACTATACCCATCTGTGCTTTCCTTCACACCTACGGCCTCTTTTTGATTAATTTTTATTTTTAAATAATGACTGTCATCTCTTTATTGCTTCAGTTGTCATGTTAACAGAACTCTAAAAGCGCTGGTGTTTTCTCTTTCATACACTATTAAACAATTTTTTTCTTTCAGCTAAAAGATGTAAGTTTTCCTTACAAAGTAGAAAAACATGCTTTTTATTATATGCCTTGTCTGTCTTTTAAACATAGGCTCTGCTAATCTTTTTCACAAGACAGTTTTGTAGAAAATAGTTCCTGCCAAAATGACTGCATAAATATCCCCATAGATGCTGGTTATAATATGGATTGCCAGTCTCTACTCAAGACCTACTTAGATAGAGACTTCAGAAGGAAGAAAATCTGGAGCCTGAGTTGTCATCACAAAGTCAATTAGTTTTTTATGCCCATTTACATGCAAGAAATTCCTAAAGTAATATATTTTTAAGCACTGAAGTGGATATACAAAAACCATTTATAGAGGTAAAGATTAGATGAGATAAATATGATTAGAAACCAAAGAGATTTTACTAGCTTTGATTATCGCATTCTACAAAGTCATAGTTTGAAAACCAGGAGAATATGGCCCACCAGATTAACGCATCAGTGCTCACATGGGCTCACAGAGACTGAAACAGCAAGATGGGGACTGCAGGGGTCTGCATCAGGTCCTTTGTGTATATAATATGGCTGTTAGCTTGGTGTTCTTGTATGACCCCTAACAGTGAGGGCAGGTGTGTCTTAGACTCTTTTGGCTGCTCTTGAGACTCTTTTCCTCCTATTGGGTTGACGTGTCCAACCTCAATATGAGGGTTTTTTACCTTGTCTTATTGTATCTTGTTTTGTCCTGTTTGGCTGTTGTCTCTTGGAGGCCTGCTCTTTTTCTGCAGAGGAAATGCAGGGGGAGTGGGTCTGGGAAAGAGGGAAGGTAGTGGCAAGCTAGGAAGAGTAAGGGAAAACTATAGTCAGAATGTATTGTACAAGAGAAGAATCTAGAGCTGCGTGGTGGTGGCGCACGCCTTTAATCCCAGCACTTGGGAGGCAGAGGCAGGCGGATCTCTGTGAGTTCGAGGCCAGCCTGGGCTACCAAGTGAGTTCCAGGAAAGGCGCAAAGCTACACAGAGAAACCCTGTCTCGAAAAAAAAAAGAGAGAGAGAGAGAGAGAGAGAGAGAGAGAGAGAGAGAGAGAGAGA
>CABHPQ010133353.1:0-14919 GCA_902168405.1 Peromyscus aztecus | reverse complement strand
AGAGAGAGAGAGAGAGAGAGAGAGAGAGAGAGAGAGAGAGAGAGAGAGAGAAGAATCTATTTTCAATGAAATAAAAAGAAATAAAATATTTTTTAAAAGCAAGTAAACCAAGAAACACCTAGCAGTGTGTTTATTCTATTGCTGACTTATGACTATATCTACTTATGATTCAGCCAAATTTCTTTGACTTTCAATGGTTTCAGGTAGAGGCCAGCTATCTATTTTTAGGTTATTCTAGAATACCATAGAGAGCTAGGTGTGATGATGTATGACTGCAGCCCCAGCTACTAGGGAGACTGAGCAAGGGGAGCAGCTGTGGCTGAGCTCTGTCTTTCTCTCTAGGAATTATCCATCTGAGGAGTTGGGGTGATATAAACTAATGTTAGTCTGCCAATATTGCAAGTTCAAGCTTATACCTGCTATCATTTCTCTGTTCCAAAGGCTATATGATCATATTCAATTAATTCTGATCTATGTATCTATGTATCTATCTATCTATCATCTATCTATCTATCTATCTATCTATCTATCTATCTATCTATCTATCTATTTATCTATCATCTGTCATCTACCTATCTTCTATCTGTGATATGTCACTTATCTTTAATCTGTCTATGATATTTCTATTTGTCCAATTTTATACTAATAGATCAACATTGTAATTGAGATGATCTACCTGGAAATTTTGTCTTGCATTCAAACCAATATTGGCTACAGATATTTCAGCAGCTTACTGAATCACTGTGAAAGCTGTAAGAGTTCTGGCCATCCACATACCATTTATTTAATGATGTATAATAAAAAAAGTTAGGCTTCCTGAGGTATACCTTATCTCGCATCCTCAAAGTACAGAGAGTTTAATTTTAGGCACAGATTTTTCTCAGGTAGATAATTAACCATGATAAACTGAGTAAACTAAATATCTTCAGTCCCCATGAAACTCAAGATGATCTTATCAATTTAATTTGTAAACAAGAGCTTTGAAAAGTTTCAGATCTCACAGCTATATAACTATTTTACTTGTTAAGAGCCAACAAGTAAATTTGTTTCACTATGTATCTGCATAGCTAAGAATGACTTCATCTATCATTGACCTATTTTTAGGATATTCTAGAGTGTCAAAGACAGCCAGGTAAGTGACTGTGTGTCTATAGCTCCAGCTATCATGGAGACTTTGCATGGAAGATGGTCTAAGCCTAGAATTAGGGGCCAGTTTGGACAACATAATGAGACGCCTATTCAAAAATCTAAGAAATGAGCTAATAAACAAAAATCAAAACTAAAGACCAAAGGAACAAAGCATAATGATAATATATAATACTTGTATTAAAAAGTAGCTTTTTGCTCCATGGAAATTAGTTTATTAAAAGGCTTTGAATATAATTTTTGAACTTCTCTTATAATAGTAAATACTTAATTAAAATATAAAACTACTATCATGATTTATATTAGTATCCTTGTAAAATATATTTATATTGTTCCTTTACACTTTATCTGATCAAATTACCAGGAATGATTATTTAAATTCTGATTGAGTATTATATTTTTCTTTACAAGTGTTTATGGAGTTTGGAATTGTGTCTCACAGGTTGTAGGGTTCTGGTGAAATCCATGGTGAGAACTGACTGTTTGCCTAGTAGGATATATGAGGCAGAGTCAGATGAGTTTAGTAGTTCATATGGAGACTAATGCAAATCCTCAGACATTCTTGGAGCATTTGAAAAGCACTGTGAACTACTAATAAATAGAAGAAATCTTAGATGAGTGATGGATCCCTTGTAGCTTTAGAAACTGTCATGTGTGCTACCATATACCTTGTTTCTTTTGGCTCAGATTGATGCTTTCAGACACTGAAGCTCCCCTCTGTCATCCTTGTGTACCTCAGTGTAAGCACAAGACAAAGATAAGGATTCATGCATTCCAGAAAAAGTCAATTTAGTGAAAACTTAAAGTTATCCATGTTTCAAAGACTTCTCAATGCTCTATAGAAAAGCACAATGCACTTTTCATCTATTCATAAGAGAAAACCATGATTATGTAAACCTTGAGAAGTTTAAGCTTGATCATATTACTTTTTTCTAGAACATATATTGTTATATCTTACTTAAATTATACTTTAAAAAGCTACCTTTCAGGTTTGATGTAAGTCTACATGAGAGAGTGTGTAAGTCCAGCTCTCCTTACACCACCTGCCATGCAATAATGAATGGATACTCTTACGTGGTGGCAGTAATTCTTTTGAAAAGTATTTCATACACAGAAGGGAAGAGACCACATTCAAAGAAATATTTTGATAGAAGTGGTTTTTGCTGAATAGCTCAGTTTCCATACTTTAAGAGAACACTACTGGTCCCAGTCACAAAGCGATTTGTTGCTTTTGTGTGGAACCTGCCTCTTTAGTCATTTTTACACATGTGCATTAATGAAATGTCATGAATGCTCTTTGAAGCTCACAAACACATCTCTAGAGGCCCATTACTGCTCCCTGGATTTTCAAGTGAAAAAGGAGAAAGAAAAATAGGTAAACATGAAAAAGAGCTTTGAAATTATTGTAGCATTGGTGACTTGGTTTAATGTACACCACCTTATGATTTTAAATTAATATGTTGCATGCTGTGATATAATAAATGTTAGAATGTAATCAAAGCAATAAAATGTTTTAAAAGATCAGAGCACTTACATACCTAGGTAGGGTCTTCTTTTATATTTTATGTGAAAATTTTGTACCAAGACAAGTAGATTTTTATGAGGCAAAGTCAACGGAAATAAAACCTTACTAATCAAATTGCCATAACACCTAATATCAAAGAAGAATAGCACAAGTGAATATCACTGTGATTGTTTCTGCAACACTGTCTGAGTTCCACATGTATGCTGTTAACATAACTTCTCCAGTATCAATAGATTCGCCATATCTGCAGGCTAGTGAAATAATTGGTTGCATTTTACAATGCAAATAAAATAAAAAATGTTTATCCCTAAAGTTTGATGGGGATCACTCAGGCAGAAAAGGTCTATATGCAGTCTGCAAGAAGCACACAGTGAACATTCATTAACTGAATACACCATGCTTCCTATCAAAAGAAAAAGCAATTCTCATAAAAATGAAATTAATGCTAAGAAATACTGGGAAAAATACATAAAAGAGATAATTTTGTTTGATTATATTTTATGTTTATCTTTTTTGAGTACTTTAAAGGTACAATCTTTAAAACCTGTAAAAAACACCGCAATTTTCAGTATTTTACCACATACAAGAGCAAAATTCATTCTTAAAGATTTTACGTTTATTTTATGAATTATTTACTCTTCAGCTATTTTAGTCATTACTAAAATATGAAGTTCACATTCTCACATGTTTCAGTTAATTGATCCAAGTCTCAAAGAGGATATTTTAAAATACTTTAGAATTTCTCCATGTGAGAACAGGGGGAAAGCAACTCCACAACACTGCACAGATACTGAAAGTTGGGAGGATTTGGAAGTCCAAGAAGGATGGGAAATATTAAATAAGTAAATAAAGCTTACTAGAAGATAGAAGTGTCTGAAGCATTATGAAGAAATAATACATAACAATCATGCATGAACCTTAAATATTTCTCAGAGATGTTTCTAGACCTCTTATGCAGTAAGTTCAAGAAATATGGCAACTGACACTAAAGAAGAACATTTCTCATTTTTTTTTTTACTGGTCATTTGAGAAAATGGAATTAAGGAAACTGAAAATAGAAGAAACATGCCTCAATTTTATTGTTTGTGATTTAGCAAGACAGGAAGTATCTAACTTGAAGCTACACTATCAGAAAGGATGTTTGTTATGGAAATTCGCCTACACAGAATGATAATTATAAAGTAGCTCCTAGTCTCTAGTCCAATGTGTGAGAAAAAAAGGTTTTCAAGATAAATGTTTAAGATTGGAACTCCATGACGATGTACTATTCTGTAGGACTTTTTGTCTTCCTCTGAGAGTGCAGAAGGACTTCAGCAGCTGGACAGTTGGTCAGGGTAAATTGAAAGCATTTCACATAGTTGTATTGGTAAACTTCAGCTAGAACAAAGCCAAGCATGCTAAATTCCTCTGATAATTGTGGGGTATCTTTAGGACTCTTCATATTGGTGTAGTGGTCAATAAGGACACAGATAAGACCTATTTTTAACTTTCCTTTTGACGTTGTGTGAGCTATGGCATTTGCTTTGACCAAAGAGGAATTTTTTCCGTTTGTATTTGTTGTTATTATGGTCCATAAGGGTTAACTATTGGCTCAGCTGTGAAAGATAATAGCTAAACTGCTTAAATTTCTCTTCAGATCTTTTATTTATTTATTTATTTATTTATTTATTTATTTATTTATTTATTTATCTATCTATCTATTTGTTAAGTGATACTTTGAAAAGTAAACTTTTTAATTTATCTTACTAATTTTATAAAGTTATTTCTCACATTGTTAATGACATCCAAGAAAACTTTAGGATGTAAAAGTCAGAGTTTTTTTTCCTGTGCTTTACATCAGGACTACATTAATAATATCAGTAGACAGAAAACTAGGTGAGTCAAAAAATACACGCTTGTAGAATTCACCTGGGGCTGGATGGCATAAAGGGCAGGGAGAGAGTTATAGTGAGTTCATGTCTGGATGTCCAATGAGTTTATGGTGTTCTGCAGAACTGGTAGTAGCAGTTAAGAATTATTTCTCTATACCACCAAAAGTGCAAGGGGGTTATTTTCTAAGGATTTGTACTTCAAACCTACTTGTATCATAGAATCATACAGAAATAGACAAGCTTATTACTCTAGAAGAACTGTTGGCTAAGAACTCCATAGCTAATGCTACCAATTGCTGTAAAGAAACTCATGTCATAAGATACAATGCACACCAAAGACGATCTCCATCCCTTTTTTTGCCACCACAGAAATTTTTGTCTGTGGTCTGTGTTTCAGAAACTCAGGATTGCAGTAGAATGTGTTTTGTTCTGATGCTATTTGGAATAACTTTGCTGTGGGTTTTATTTTTGCTGTTGCTGATTGGAACTTAGCAAAGCTCAGGCTATTTAAGTCCATCATTTAGCACACATTGATTAACTGGTTCAATACGACTTTATATTTGTTAGATGATTAAAAGTGGCTGCTTTCTTTATGATTTTAAAAATGAGGGCTTCCTCTTCAAAGACAAGCTTCCCCAAATTATTTCTCAGGTCTACTCTGCCTTAACATTGAGAATAGCCTTTTAAATTTGTCTCAAGAATTTCTTATCTGCACAAACATTCTGCCATGCCACCCTTCCCCTTACGGTGGAGATAAATCTTTTAAGAATGAAGCCTCTGCTTGACTCACTTAACTGCACTCTGCATCTCCTTGTCTCCTGACCCAGGAATAAAACTGGAACTGATTCACTTTGGCACCTGACCAAACTCGAGACTCTCACATCTTATGTCCTACCCTAGTTTTCTTTTTTAAAAAAATTCTGTGTAGATTACCAACTAATAATAATATTAATTAAACTGTATTGTGGACCATAGCCTTGGGCTGTTACAGGCAATCATTGAAGTAACCAAAACCATTAGTGAACCAGACTTTTGACTTAGAGATCAGCATGTTGATTGTATGCTACACAGTCATCTCTGGGCAATCTGAGGTCTTGGGCATCTCCCATTCACAGCTCAGGGCACTCTTTCCATTCTCAGTGATTTGACAGCAGACCAATTATTCATAAGCCTTCATTTATCTGATAATTTAAATGTACTGTTTACTATAAACAAGTGTATCTGAAAATTACTAGTCCTTGCCAGTAGTTAGGAGCTTTCTGAAGTCTTTTCCATGAAGTATTTTATTTATTCATCATGATAATCTTGTAAGTTAAATGTGATCACTTTAATTGACATCAAAGAACAGAAGATCATGGTTATTTGCTTATGGCCACACAGAAATAAATCGAGGAAGCCCATGCTGGGATGTGACTTAGTTTCAAATTTCCTACAGATTCCACATTTCCAGGATTGCCTCCATAATACCGTGTCTAACAGAAATACAACGCCTGTTGCAATTGTTATTCAGAGTTCTCCTTCTGCTTTTGTATAGTGCAAAAGGCAGAAACCATCAAGTAGATTTAATTTTAATAATTTGCTTCACTTAATCTTTCTGATATAGCAAATATTGCCATCTTTATATAAAGTTTAAAATATTTTCTTTATTGAGAATTTTATACATGCATGAAATGTGTTTTGATCAAATCCCCACCCTATCCAGCTCTTCCCCATACTATGTCCCTCCCAACTTCAAGTGTTCTCTCTCTTGTTTATTATTAAGCCTGTGGAGTCCACTTGTGTTGTCAGTATATGCATTGGTGTAGGGGCATCTACTGGATTATTATGGACCACATTGCTGAAGGAAATGGACTGCCCTTGCCCCAGCAGCTGGCGGTTTCTAATTATTTCTCATCTAGGTGTGGGACTTCCTGACTTCCTCCTCCCTTCATACTGGGATTCTGTCTGGCTTGATCTTTTGGGGATCTTTTGAATGCAGTCAATGCCAGTTCATATGTGCCCCTTTGTGCCCTCCCCAAATGCTGTTTCATTGTATAGTTGTCTATGCCTCTGGATCTTACAGTCTTTCCTGATCCCTCTTCCACCATAATCTCCATGCCTTGGGAAGAGGTGATGTAGATGTACCATTTAGTGCTGAGTACGTCATAGTTTCTTGTTCTCTGCACCTTGACCAGTTGTGGGCCTTTGTGTAAAAGCTATCTATTGAAGAAGAAGACTCTCCGAGAGATGCACTTACCTGCATCAAGTGTGCAGTTCCACCGGTTTAAACATTACTAACAAGATACTGCACATTTGCTTTTTTGTACAAAGTTTTTGAAATGTAGTGTGCACTGAAGACTATTGTAACTTGGATGATGAATTTTCATTGAAAATACTTAACTTACCCTTACATCATAACTTTTAAGATGGAAAAGTTGACTCAACATTTGCTAGTATGAATGCATTTTACTCTTTTAAAATAATTATGTTCAATATTAGTTTTGAAATGTAAAAATTGCAGGGCTGGAGAGGTGACTGAGTGGTGAATACTGGCTTCCCCTGCAGAGATGTGGGTACAGTTCCTAGGATCCACATGAAGTTCACTTCCATCTGTAACTCCAGGCCCAGTGCATTTAATGCCCTCTTCTGACTTCCAAGGACACTAGATATGCACGTGGTGGATGTACATACATGTGGATGAGACACTCATATACATAAAAAGCAATGAAAAAAACATAAGAAAATGAGTTCTACGATAGCACCAACACCTGTGCAGTCGAGTCCCATTGCACGCGACAGAGGAACTTGGTAGGGTACCAGAGAACATAGACACGGGCACTTTTGCACTGTTTATTTCATTTTTCAATGCATCAATTATTAACAAAGGAAAACTGTGTTGAAAGTTCCATTTGAATGGTTTTCTTATTTCCTACACATGTTTTACATGAGCAAACCAATAATAAATTGATCTTTCCAGGGAGACACATTGACTGAGAAGGGAAAGCAAGTGGTGGAGGAGGCTTCTTTCGAGGTCCAATAAAACAGTGCTTCAGAAAATGCAACTCATTTCTCTTATCCCTCAATCAGAATCCCAGCGCCTGGCAGTGATTGCATGGGCTTTTATTGAAGACCCTTGTAGTTTTCCTTGTCTCCGCATTTCAGCACCATTTGTAGCTGTTTCCCTTGGGGCGTGGAGATTCATAAAGATCTTTATGAGATGGTGGAAGGCAATACAATCTGACAGGTAGAATTTACCTTCTAATCACTCTGTTTCAATCCTGCTGTAGCCTCTTCAGCACACGGGTTTCCCATGCTTCCGTTGCTGGCCTCTTTGATGGAGTCATGTGATCTCTGATTATGCTTATCCCATGTTTGTCTGTAATCAGCAAAGGACATTGTTAAGTCTTTGCTCCACAAGTGACTGTCACTATTTCTGGAGGTCTGAAGTGTGGGATGAGAGCTTCAGAAGTCATAAAGAAAGTATTTGGGGAACAGGGAAGGTATGGCATTATACTACCTTTGGAAGTCACAGTGCTTGGCTTGGCATGAAGCCTCCTATGAGCTTCAGTAAAGAAAAGATGATTTATCCTTTAAAAAATCTGAGTTTTAATGGACCTCAAGATCAACATTTAGTTATGTTTACTGCTAAGAAACTTTGCAAAGGGAATCTTCTAAATACCATACAAAGGAACTTACATATGCAGGTCATAAGGTGATCTCCATGGGATGTGCCCTGTTATAATTAACTCTCTGCAAAGAGCTCTAGTTGTCTTTGTGTTTTGTGGACACATACTTAAACACCATGATAATTCATGCCTACTTACTAGATAACACCAAGAATAAAGAACTTGACTTTGATTATCAACTAATCTCTGCCAAGAATACACTAACTAGGTTGCAAAGATCTAGGGTTACCCTAATTTGCTTCATGTCAGGTATTATGAAATAGCTTGTCCAGGTTTTGGAGGCAGTGTACCATTTTTGGAAATTATCAGGAAACTTGTATGCTCACTTTAGTCATAATGTGAGGATACTTAAACTCTTCTAGAAAGCTGTGCTTATTAGCAGTTAAATATTTGTTAATTATTTATAGAATAGGTGTCATGTATCAATAACAATGACTTATTGAGCCACCTTTAAGAGAAAAGTAGTATCTATATCTATCAGTTTCCCAGTGTGTCACAATGAGTTGTGCTCACGTTGTGAATGGTTCAATTTATTTCCCTCAGTTTTTAAAGCTGTTGAACATTGCAAAGATAATTTTTTTATTTGTTTATAATTTTCTTCTGGAGGTTGGTTTTTGAGAATAATATACTCTTTCCCCAACATTAAACAAATGATTCTAGCTGTTCTTCATTCTTCCTAACATACGAGGTGGTGGGTGTCAAGAGCTACTGCATATGGCTTTGGTATACATTTTGTCTGTTTCTTATTCATGTGTAGGTATTCTTTATAGATTTTGGATGCCAATGTGTTGTGAGTTGCTTTACTCCATTTATGATCCAATTTCACCACATGGCATTTTTTTTTAATAAAGAGAAGTTCTTTGTCAAATCTGTCTTTATTTTCCATTCTGTGTGTCTACTAAACCATAGTTTTGCTTGAAAAGTCTTCCTTTTCGTAAGTTGATGGGCAGATTTTGCTTTTCTTCAGAACGTCACTGTTACTGCTGGCTTCAGCTTATTTAAAGGTGGTGTCTGTGGATGGTGCGGGGCATGGCTTTCTTCTCATAGACATGCCAGGGTATACAAGTATTATTTAGTAGATACTTGTTTCTTGACTGTCCTTTTCAAAGGGTCTGAAATCTTTGACCGGAAATGCAGGCTTATTTTTAGGCTACCCATTAGGTGGACACTAGATCCATATTGACATAAATAACAAAACACGATACTTTTAGATTAAATTTTCTGGACCACTCTTGTCTACTTCTCAGATTATTATGACTATTCATAGTCTTCTTTTCAAGTAGGATTTATTTTCCATATCCACTCAGCTGATTTGAAAGCTAAGATGTTGGTTTGAAAAACAACAGCCACTTTGGAAATCAGTATGGTGGTTTCTCAAAAAATTGAGAATCAATCTTCATCAAGACCCAGCTGTACCACTCTTGGGAATATACCCAAGGAATGCTCAATCATACCACAAGGACACATGCTCAACTACGTTCAAAGCAGCATTATTCATAATAGCAAGAAACTGGAAACAACCTAGATGTCCCTCAATTGAAGAATGGATAAAGAAAATGTGTTACATATACACAATGGAGTACTACTAAGCAGTAAAAAAACAATGACATCATGAAATTTACAGGCAAATGGATGGAACTAGAAAATATCCTGAGTGAGGTAACCCAGACTCAGAAGGACAAACATATACTCATTCATAAGTGGATATGAGATGTAAAGCAAAGGATAATCAGACTACAACCCACAGCTCCAAAGAAGCTACCTAACAAGGAGGACCCTAAAAAGGATGAATGAATCACCCTGGGAAGGGGAAGTAGATGAGGTCTTCATGAGTAGACTGGGGGATGAGGGGGACAATGGAGGATAGGGGATGGGGGATAAGAATATAAGAGAATGGGATGGTCAAGCTGGAAAAGGGACAAAGTGGGAGAGCACTGAAAGAGATACCATGATAGAGGGAGACATCATGGGGATAGGGAGAAACTGGGTGCTAGGGAAGTTCCCAGGAATTTACAAGGATGACCCCTTAGATGACTAGCAGTAGTGGAGAGGGTGCCTGAAATGGCTTACCCCCCGTAATCAGATCAGTGAATACCTTAACTGTCATCATAGAGCCTTTATCCAGTAACTGATAATGCAGAGATCCACAGCCAAACACCAGGCCAAGTTCCAGGAGTCCAGTTGAAGAGACAAGAGGCATTCTATGAGCAAGGGACAACAAGATCATGATGGGGAAACCTACAGAGACAACCAAAACAAACTAGTGGGAACTCATGAACTGTGGACTGACAGTTGTGGAGCCTCCATGGGACTGGACTAGGCCCTCTGTATAAGCGAGACAGTTGTGTAGCTTGATCTGCTTAATGGGCCTCTGGCAGTAAAAACAGGATCCATCCCTGGTGCATGAGCTGGCTTTTTGGAGCCCAATATCTATGGTGGGACACCTTGCACAGCCTTGATGCAGAGGGGAGGGCCTTGGACATGCCTCTATTGAATGTACCAGGCTCTGCTGACTCCCCATGGGAGGCCTTACCTTGTCGGAGGAGAGAATAGGGGATGGGCTGGAGGGGAAAAGCTGGGGGGTGGGAGGAGGGAAGAGAAGGGGCTCTATGGTTGGTATGTAAAGTGAATAAAAAAATCCTGAATTAAAAAAAGAAAAACATAGATTAATAATGGAAAAATTGCTATTATTATCTTTATATTATCAATATAATTGCCATTTATTGTATCATTTGACCATGAATAGAGTTTGCTTTGCAGATTATTCTCTTTAATTATATTTTGCATATTTTTGTAAGCATAATTACATTCTTTTACTACATATTTTTAAAGATATCATATTCTTTTGATAGTGTATATAAAATATTATCCATATTAATTTGAATTCACACTGCTTTCCTCTTCTTGACACTAGATCACCTCTTCCATCTCTGTGTTTCCTATGGGTCAGTATCCTTCTGTCTGAAGGTGACTTTCTCATAATCCCTTCAGTGTGGGTATAATGATATCTTTTCTTTTTCCTTAAGTTTTTATATTAGTATTGATATTATTATTATTGTCATTATTATTATTATTAGCCCCTAGAACTTTTCACAAAGTTCACATTTACTTTTCACTGAGAAGTGAAGAGTGAAAATATCAGCACTCTAATGAAAAATCAGCTTAGAGTCTTCTTGTCCATTCTTTGAAGTTATGTATTTTCTTTCTGGACTGCTATGCCTTAACAAAATTTGTCATGCTTGGCCATTCCATACTCAAATACTTTTTTATATTGATTTTTCCTTTCCTTAATCACTTGGGACTCCAATTACACGATAGTAGAAATTTTGACAGTGTCCCATATAAATCTTATATTCTTCATTTCTTGTCTTCAAGATTCATTTGCCTATGTATCCCTGGACCTATCTTCTAATTGATTAGTTTCCTTTTTAATTGTTTTGAATTTGAAGTTAATTATATACACTAAACTTTATTTAAATTTTTAATTTAATAATTGATTATTTTTACTTTTATTATCTTGTTTTTTATTATGTGTATTGCATGTCTGTGTAGGAGTATGAGCATGTATGAGTATAAGTTCTAGAAGGAGACTGGAAGGAGTCAGATCCTCTCGGCCTAGAGTTACAGGAAGTTGTGAGCTGCTAGATGTGTGTATGTTGGCAACTGAACTCAGGTCCTCTGCAAGAGTAGTAAGTGCTCTTAATTTGAGCTATCTCTCTAGCTCCCAATTTAGTCTTTAAAAATATTATTTTTAGAGTTGGACATGGTAGTGGTGGCACATGCCTTTAATCTCAGCACTCAGGAGGCAAAGGCAGGCACACCCCTGAGTTCAAGGCCAGCCAGGCTACACATGAGTTCTAGGACAGCCAGGGCTACACAGAGAAACTCTGTCTTGAAAAATCAGAAAAAATATTAATTTTAATTTATATTTGAATATTCTTTTTGTTTTCTTTATCAAATTTTAATTTTTAAAATTTAATTAAAATACAATCCCTTTATTTCTCCCCTACCTCCCTCATATCCCTCCCATGTCCAACACACTCTCAATTCCAAAATTCTTAAGACCTTCTCTTCTTTAAACATAGTTGCTACCTATGCATATAAATGAATAAATAGAAATACATAATCTGCTGAGTAAGTCAGTGTTTTATATATATGTGTATATATATATATATACACACACATAATGGAACTGAACATCATAAGGCAGTTCTCTGCATTTTGACTACTCTCCTTCTTCTGCAAAAAGAGGCAACTTTGGTGAGGAGTGAGACATACACTCACTTTTAGGTATAGCAATAAGTATCTAGAACACAGGACAGAACGCTGGCTTAGGGACCTGGCAGTAGTAGGTTCTGCTCTTGGGTCTATGACCTTGCAAGCCATCTGCAGTCATGAGGGTTTATAGCACTATACATGATTTCCCTCCTTAAACCCAGTTAGACAGCTGTTGGTAACTGTAGTAGAAGTTTTCCTGTGTCCCAGCCTGCCGGTGGTCTGGACAAACCTCTCCCACTTGCGTCCCCCAAGTAAACACACAGAGGCTTATATTAATTATAACTACTTGGCCATTAGCCCAGGCTAACTACTGACTAGCTCTTAGACTTAAACTCAGCCCGTTTCTGTTCATCTATATGTCGTCACATTTTCTGTGCCTTTACCTGTATGCTGCTCCCTGGTCGGCAGGCTAGCATCTCCTGACTCAGCCTTCCTCTTCCCAGAATTCTCCTTGTCTGCTTATCCCACCTATACTTCCTACCTGGATACTGGTCAACCAGTGTTTTATTAAACCAGTGTACAAAAGCATTATTTCACAGCAGGTAACCCTCAAAATAAAAGTGCCATCATTTTACCATTGTAGTGATGATACATTGTGTACCCTAATAAACTTGCCTGGGGATCAGAGGACAGAGCCAGCCACTAGACTAGACATAGAGGCCAGACAGTGGTGGCACACACCCTTAATCCTGTCACTTGGGAGGCAGAGATCTGTCTGAATCTCTGTGAGTTCAAGGCCACACTGGGAATAGCCAGGCAGTGGTGGCACACACCTTTAATCCCAGTATTGGCAAGCACACATGCCTTTAATCCCAAGAAGTGATGTCTGGACAGAGAAAGAAATATAAGGTATGAGGAAACTGGAATTTACTCTCTTCATGCTGAGAATTCTGTAGAGGTAAGAACTAGTGGCTGTCTGTTCTGCTTCTCTGATCATTCAGCTTTCACCCCGATATCTGGCTCTGGGTTTTTTTTTTAAATTATTTTTTTATTATTATAAGATCATCTAAGATTCGAACAACACACCATTGTGGAAAGTCTTCCAGTCCAGTTAGTATTGTGGTTCACAGCTTAGTAGGATGACACAAGGCTTCTATCCCTTGACAGCTTGCATACCACCTTCTGATCCTATACGAGCCATTTCTTAGTGATGAGACTTCCAGATCAATTCTAGCTTGATTACTCCAAGTCCTGTGTCCAACACATGCCACATCTTCAGTAATAGGGACTTCAACTTCTGGGCAGCAACAAAGGGTATTGGCAATATTTACAATGCTTTTCTTGGGGGGTTGTCTCTTGGAATTTCTTGATTAACAGGTCAAGAAGGAATTTCTCATGTGTAGTACTGGGATTCTGGTTAGTCCATGGCTCTTGTAGGAGCATTATTTCCCCAAGTGGTATGCTTTCTTTTTAATATATATATATAATATATATTATATAAATGATATAAAATATAATTTTTGCATGTATATACACGTATACTTATATTACACTTATATGTGTTACATGTAAATTTAGGTATGTATAAAGTAATGATTTTTTATGCTCTTTCAAGCATCCTTAATGTCATCTACTCCTCTTCCCCCTCCATTTATATTGCCCTGTCCCCTCTCCCCAGTTAAAGTTCTCTCATTTTCCCCCTCATTTCACCTATGTCCTGCAATTCTCCACTCTAGATCTCATCCCAGCTCAGCCTCCTTTTACTTTCCTGGTTTCTGTGACTACTCTAGGTTATATAAACAGATTCAGAGCTAAAAATCACAAATAAAGGGAATGTGCGATGTTTTTCCTTCTGAGTCTGGATTACATCATTCAGTATATAATGTTATAGTATCATCCATTTACTTGAAAATGTAATAGTTTTTATATCTCTAATGGTATTTTCATTATGTCTTATTTCTTTATTAGATGGAGTACATATATTTTGTTTGTTTTCAGTAACACTAATATCTGTATGAACCGCTAGTGTTTTTCTTATTTTCTTAATCTTCTTATTTGGTTACTTGCTTTTGAGTACATTTTAGAAACTATGAACAGTGTTTATAAAAAAAAAACTGTGAGAATATTTTGCATCACTGGATGCTTTATTGTCTTCCAGAATAAACTAGAGAGTGGACTCTGTTCTACATTCAGTTTAATTTTGCCTTCAGGAATTTCAAATGAAACATGAGGAACTGGGTAGGGCTGCTTCTGTCATACAAACCTCAACCTCAGAGCTCAACTCAGATACATTTTGCTTATGTATCCTTCCAAAACTGGGCAAGCACACACTCTGACTTCCACTAAGAAATAAGCAAAAAAGTGAGGGGAAAATGAGAATAAGTGAGGCTGAAAATGACCTTTTATTTCTTACTCAGATCTCTTTTCCACCCACTTCTCACTGAATTAGTTTGTGTTGAATTTTTTAGTTAAAGGTTTTAATGCTTTATCAGAC
>CABHPQ010133352.1:0-24105 GCA_902168405.1 Peromyscus aztecus | reverse complement strand
CAAGTGACCAGAGACAGACTTCCAAAGTCACGAGTCAAAATAAGTCCTTCCTCCCCAGAAGTCAATTGTCATGGGTGTTTTATCACAGTGATGGGATGCTAACATAATCTCAATAATTTTTATGTTGGTTACATAGTGAAATAACAATGATTTGGTTATATATGATTGCATAATATATTATTAGTAAAAAACTTTTTCAGTACATTAAATCCTAAATTTTCTCTTTTTTAGTCATTTTTATGTGTGTGTGCTATGATTGCTTCACCAATTTGCTAAAAGCAGTGAGCAAATGAATAACATACATATGTAGAATTGAAAAAGAAATAATTTACTAATGTTATAAGCCATTGGCTGATACAGATTTTTAAGTTCTTTTAAATTTTATTTATATGTCTGTATGTATGTGTGTGTACGTGTGTGTGTGTGAGTACGCACACATACACATGAGTGTTGATGACGTGAGGTGGATGCATGCACACCACAGCATGTATGTAGAGGTCAGAGGGAAACTTGGTGGAGTTGGTTCTCTTTCTACCTCGCCATGGGTTCTAGGGTTTAAACTCAGACCATCAGGCTTATTTGACAAATGCCCTTACACCAGAAGAGCCTTCTCAGCAACTAGAGATTTTTATCCTCTGAAATTTAAATCTCTGAGTAGGAACCTTAACCACTCATACTATAACATTACGCTCTCTAGTAGATTGACTTAAAACTTCATTTAATATAAAATTAATAACTCAGACTTTTAAGTTATAGTCCATATAAAATAGTAATAGTGATATATATATTTTTTTCAAGACAGAGTTTCTCTGTATAGCCCCAGCTGTCCTGGAACTTGCTCTGTAGCCCAGGCTGGCCTCAGACTCACAGAGATCCACCTACCTCTGCCTCTTGAGTGCCAGGATTGAAGGCGTGCGCCACCACCGCCCAGTGCTACGATGGTATTTATATCTATATTAACTTATGCTGGTGCTTGGTGCTTGCTTGTTAAAGGCAGTAAGGCACTATTCACGAAGGGCTTCTGTGGCAGAGGTTTTGCACTGGGGCTGAGAGACCAAGCTCAACTCTAAATACAAAGACAAGTGAGGATTTACGTCCAGACAACAATATGGAGAGAAACATCAAGGCTGGGAGTATTTTCCCAGCTGCAAATCAATGTCGTTCTTGTCAAAGACTAGCCACGGTGATAAGCTATGGAGGATGAGGAGCAGGGCCCTCACCAAATAAAGAGAGCGACAGGTACCAAGGGTGATCATGTCCTGAGCTAGTGAGAGGCGTAGTAAGACTGGACAGTGTGGCCCAGTAACAGAGCTCAAGGCTAGACACAGGAAGACCTCACAGAGCCTGGCTCAGGTTAGCACAAGAGCCTGACAGCCTAGATAACAGCAGCAATATTGCTGTCTTCCTGTCCTAGCTGATCAACCTTGTACTACACCTGGTTATCAATATACTATATCTCCATTATCAATATGGATTAGACCTAGCTCTTCCAAAGTCCCCTCAAATCAAGTTAATATTAATTCACTGGGAGGTTCTTGAGATTTTTATATAGAGGTGAAATCAGTGCTTTTGTTCATGTGTAAATGACTTTTTTCTCATCTAAAATTTTAAAAAATTTGCCCCTTATGAATAGATAAGACAGAAGAAGCAATGAAGGACTATTCTGAGACAGGCCTGGGGACACAAACCTGTAAACCTAGCACTCCAGAGGTTAACGAAGGAGGACTCTGAGTTCCAGGACTTCTTGAGCTACATGGTGACTAAAGCAGCAGCCTCAGCCTCTCACCAGGATCCTGCCTCAAAATACAAAGTGAAAGGGGGCAGAGTGGAGCTGAGGATGCAGCTTCATGGTAGAAGCCTTACCTAACATGTGCAAAGGCCCAGGTTCAGTCTCTAGTATCTATAGTTTTAAAAAGAAATGTTGACTCAGGGCTTTTCTCCTTTTTGCCATAATCCCTGCACAAAGATCCCTCTTGGTCTTCTTTTTCTGGGGAGATGAAGGTTTAGTAGTCTATAACCTGACTTTGCTCTTGACTTCGGGGTCGCTCCAAGCAGCTCGTTACTTTGTCATCAGACACGCCCTACAATTTGCGATGTGGTGGAGGTACTCTGAGCTGCAGGAGGCTAGAAAGATGGATGAAGAGGGAGCTAATAATAGTAGTATTTCTTTATACTAAAATATTATTATAAATAGTAATATTTATAAATACTATTACTTTAATGCCTATCAAGTTTATCTGTTAAGCAACCTTAAATGTGTAACTCAAAGTACACACACATGTGTGTGTAAACATATCCTACAGAGTTGTGATTTGTCTTGAAACTTCCTTTCCTGCGGGCTAATAAGGTGAACACCTGATGCTCAGCTAGTGGTCTACACTGGAGGATTATGGGAACTGTAGACAGTGACACCCAGATAGAGGACACAGATCATTATGACAGGACTATAAAGATTGGATCTGACCCCTAGGCACTTCCTCACTTGCCAGGAGACCTGCTTCTGCAGGGGATTCAGGTCCCAAAGAGGACGGTGTAGTGGGGAGCGGGGAAGACTGGATGGGATGGTGAATCAGGCTGGCTGCCAGCAGCCTTTAACTGAGAGAAGATTACAACTTCATGCTGTATAGCTGCACATAGGATTGATATGAAATTTCAGAGTTTACAAAACATTTAAATTACAAAAAATACTAAAAAGTATTCAAATTTAGAACATCTTTAGTTTATAAAATATTTTATTATTAAAATACAATCTTGATCGATAGGTTGCTTTAACAGCAGCAAGCACCTAACTCCTTTCTCCTAAGGCTTCAGCTGCCTTCTCAGTTCTCTTCACATGTAAAATTCAGGCCACAGGCCTCTCTTTCCTAAGAGCTACTTCTGGGTCTAGATATAGTTTACCTTGCTAAAGAATCCACAAAAAGAGACAAATTCACAAAAAAGATTTCAGTGTAACTTTTTACTATTCCTTTATTCAAAATAACTCGCTTTACAATGACTGCTCTCAATCAACCACCTGTGTCCTACGGTGAATGATGGAATTAAAAAAAGATTAAAGTTTATATAAGGTCAGAGGCTATGAAAGCTGAAGTTGTGAGGATCTAAAAAATGTTTTAGGTCTAAGAAGGTGTTTTAAGGTATGTATAATGATCTGAAGACATGAAGAAAGTAACTTAAGGTGTGTAAATGCAAGTTACACAGGTCTGAAGACAGGAAAGCTTGGACTGTGAGGGTCTGAGAATGTTTTGAGGTGTGTAGATACAACTTGTGAAGGTATAAAAAGATGGCTTAAGGTGTTGTATGATGTTTTGTTTGTGTTCTGACAAATAAAGTGTGCCTTGCAATCAGAGGGCAGAGCTAGCCACTAGTAACCAGAGACCAGGCAGTGGTGGCACATACCTTAATACCAGCACTTGGGAGGAGGAAGCAGGAAGATCCAGAGTTCAGGGTCACTCTGGGCTACATAAGATTGAACCAGTCTAAAAGAGAAAAGAGCTATGAGGTGGTGGTGCACGCCTTTAATCCCAGCACTAGGGAGGTGGAGACAGGATCTCAGACCCATTTGGTCTGAGATTTTGCAGAGATAAGAAGTCTCTGGTGACTGGCTGCTCTGCTTCTCTGATCTTTCAGTTTTCACCCTAACATCTGACTCTGGGTTTTTATTGTTAGGACTAATTAGGATCGTGCTTCATTAAGGTATATGAAAAATGGTCCAGATTTTTTCCCTCACCATCCTATTGTTACAGTGAGACTTCAAAAATTCAGAGTTTTAACATTAATCAATACAATTCTGATAGGTGATTAATTTAGCTCTGGTAAACACTGTTATTGCCATAGTCACAAACTCAAAATTTTAAGTTTCCTTTGGTTGTCCTCTAAGGATATACATGGAGGTGCTTCTCATAGGACTAAAGACATCTCTGTCCAATCTATGTCTGGCTCTCTGGACAGAGGAAAACATGTTAATACTTTTTAACCCACAGCTCTAGTTTTTGCTAGGATTCAAAAGCATGAATCTACTTCAGCTGTTTTACAGACACCAGTTACCTGACTTT
This sequence comes from Peromyscus aztecus, assembly GCA_902168405.1. NCBI lineage: Eukaryota > Metazoa > Chordata > Mammalia > Rodentia > Cricetidae > Peromyscus > Peromyscus aztecus. The sequence goes on along the minus strand of CABHPQ010133352.1, from coordinate 20,053 downwards.
TCTACAATGTGAATTTCAATACCAACTACAAACAATGGTAATGCTAACACAGCTGGAACTTTTTGTGAACTTAAAAAAGGTTCTTGTAAGCTTCAGGGAATCAAATTGAATCCACCTCTGAAATGGACTCCAGATTAAGTATTGTCAATCAATAGCCTGTTTCCCTACCTGTCTGTTCCTCACAGGTGGGAACTTTCCCCTTTTTCCTGGTCTTGGGACTCCCACCCCCAGTTACCAGGACCGTGGACCTGGAAGTTTCAAATGTACACCTAAAGAAAAAAAGTTTTAACTTTATGTTCTGCCCCCACCAGCAGGTTTCCAATCAATTAAAGACTGTTGCTGCTCCAACTGCTGCCTACACTTTCCTAGCTCCAGAAGTTCACAAAGAGCCTGGACAAGTGAAATAGTTGCCCTCCCTGGACTTGGTCAACATTCCAGCTTTTTGGGTCCCCAACTAAGACGCCCCAATGTCAGCAGGAAGTAGTCATAGACGGATTTCGTTGTTCCTGATCATTTATCATCAAAAGGATTGGGATGTTAAGCTTCAAGTCCACACAAAAGGTTAAGGTGCCTATTTAACATATCAAAGCTGGACCTGGCTGCCAGGTTCTCCCAGCATCCCTCAACCCCTATCTGTTAAAGGCTCACATACCCTGCCTTCTACCCTGAACTCTGCAACCCAAGGGCTGGGCTGCTCTTCCTCACAGGCTTTTCCTTACATAATCCAGACATTTTGGTTACATTTTGGTTATGTAAGCTTGGCCGAATTACTACAGTTAGTCATGCTAAATTACAATCTCTCTCAGTTTCAGAGGAAAGATTTATGGAGTCTTTAAATTCCTTTCTGACAGGAAAAACCATTTGGTCATCATTACCAATTTAGACATTATTCTAGCCCTTGTGCTCATCTCATCCATCTTCTTCCAGTCACCCTGTAGCCACTGATTAGCCCTACTGGATCTCTTCAACATGATTTCCAGACATCTAATTTAAACATAAGAAAGGGGGAGATGGTGTGGACCGCATGGTGACTATTGTTGCTTGACAAAGTTCCAGAATTTCCATATTGCAGACCACACTTCTCCAGCACCTTTTTCCTCTCATTTTTAATGATTCTCAACATTAATGCCTTTCTTTCCCTTTGGTAACTTTTGTGGGGGCTTTGGTAAAGGATAAAAATGTTTACAATGGTAGCCTCTCTAAACAAAATAATTCTTTGGAAAAAAAATTCCTACTACTGTGGAACCAGGAATTCCGTTGTGTCCTCCTAATTATACCAAGAACAGGAATCTTAGAGATTTACTAGACACACCTGATCCCAAGGATGAAATGCCTACAATTCAGATCCAGAGCCTGAGGCCATTTAAGGCAAGAGTTCAGTTAATAAATACAGAGAAATCAGAATGGTATAGTATAACAAGAAAAGAGTAAGACTTCAGTGTTATGATACAGCAGTGGAGAGGCCTTGGTGGTTTAGACCAAGGTGCCCTGCAGTGGGTGAGACAGGACGTGTGGGCGCAGCAGAGGGCTGCGTAGTTCGGGGAAGTTACTCACACGGCAGATGGGACATCCACGTGGAAAGTTTTCATTATTAAAGGGAGGGAGGGAGAGGGAGAGAGAGAGAGAGAGAGAGAGAGAGAGAGAGAGAGAGAGAGAGAGAGAGAGAGAAAGAGAGAGAGAGAGAGGTGCACAGCCTCTGGCAAGAGGGGGAGAGAGAGAGAGAAGAGGGAGGAGCTTTTTCTTAAAGGGGACTTTACATAAAATGATGTCAGGATGCCAGGTGGGTTCCCAAGGGGTGGGTCAGAATACTAACAATCAGGACCTTCTCTTTTAGGAGCATTATGAGGGAACAGGCCCATATAGTAAGACTTGAAACTGTAGTATAGTGTCTGCTCTCCAGAAGAAGTCCTTTTCCCAAGGTCAGGCATTTGGATAAGGGCCTCCACTCCCTCAGGAGCTTGAGGAAAGTTCCTGCTTACTAAAGTAGTCATTGACATATGATGGATGCCTATTGTCAGGGTCAAAGCTAGCTTCCTCAACCCCTGATCTCAAGCCACACCCCAGCTCACATGCTCCTGGTCTCTTCCTATGTACAACTATACAGTATAAAAGGTGTAGTCTTCTCTCAGTTAAAGGCTGTTGGCAGCCAGCCTACCTGATTCACCCTCAGATGGCGTTCAGCTGTCCCCCTCCCCTCCAAACAGGTCTCTAGCACTCATCCACTCACTCACTCGCTCGCTCGCTCGCTCGCTCACTCACTCTGCATCCTATCAGGAAATGAACAGCTTCCTTCAAAACATCCTGCCATCTGGATGATGTGTTGTCTCATCATGGGCCCAGAACCACCAGAGCTAAGGACTGTGCACTGAAGTCTCTGAAGCCTCGAGAAAGAGCAAGCCCTTCCTCCTTTAAGTTATCTGTGGCAGAAATTTTGTCAGAGTCACAAGATAAGTAACCCAAGAGTTTCCTCGACAAGTATTTAGGAAGTTGTCCCCTTCTATGTCAAACATACTATAAATACTCTTCACCTGCCAAATTAGTTTTATTGTACAGTGAACACTGGAAGCACCCTGAATGTGAAATATTAAAACTACGCTGAGGAGGCTTTACCTAACTAAGCTTTGGACAACTTCCAGGTCTAATCTATTCAAGAGCAAAATTTTAAATCCAGGACATGGCACTTTCAAAACGCCATCAGTCAGACATCACGGCTAGTGAGTTGTAAGGCGGAAGCTGTAGGCCAGAGACAAGTAGACCACACAGCTTCAATGTGAAAAGCGGACCTTGGTGAGAGGAAGTAGTCATCTACCTTGAGCTCCAGTTTTCCTTCTGCTGAAAGTTCTGTGGGTGGTTTTGAGGAAAGGTCATTTCTATTTTGTTATAACAAGACAAAAATGTTCTAATTAGGCCTGGGAGCCAAAGATTTTCACCAAAAGGGATATGATGAAGCCATTCCCATGCTCGCTAGACAGAGATCACAGTTTATAGCTGAGACACAGACAGTAACCAAATGAATTCAAACCACCCAAGGTCATTTTGCAATGCCTTTGGGCAGAGATAAAGCTAGTCAACCCTCAAACATGTTCCCGAATGAGGTTCCTGCTGAAGTCCGGATCACTCTTTCCAGAAAGACAGCTGAACCAAATTGCTATTTGTTAACTGGATCACCTTAAGTTGTTTTTCAGAACGTCAAAAAGAAATTAAATTTTTCTTCTTGCATGTATTTTTTCCAGTTCCTTTTTAAAACAAAATGTTCATTTTGGGGCCATGATAGCTAAAATAGAAATGTCTTTGGCATAAAGTTAGCTTTCTAGCCTGTAGGCAAAACATCAAATTGTTAAATTGGAGTGGACCAGAAAAATGGATGATAAAACTGTCCCATGAAACTTCAGTTAATAGCAAACATTTGTCCATGACACCTATTATAAGTAATTAACATATGACAAGGGATGGCTGTGATTCTGTCCCAAACAGCAGGTTTGGGTACCTATAAGCAGGAGAACAAACGTTGTGGCTGCAGATAAGACTTTTTTTTAGGGCTCTCATTGAATGTCCTTTTGTAACTAGGAAATCTTTGGGGACACAGTTCTACTGTGTCTGGGTTTCAGTTGACCCTCCTTTGGGGTTTTAGAGGCAACATGGGCTGTTGCGTTATTCAGCAAGTCAGGGGACAGCTATGTTACTACTTCCGACTTGAGTTAAATGAATTCTTCCCTAAGAATTGTATCATGGATGGCCTCTGCCTCCACTTCTTCACCCAGGAATTAGAAGAACTAGGAAACCCACTTGAAGAGGCAGGTAATGATGGTACAAGGGACTATAGACCTTGCTAACACAGGCAATAAACGTTTTACCCTTTCTGTCTTTGTTTTAGCATATTTTGACTCTAAGACATCACTGATGATGAGATATGCTGTTATTCCTTAAAATACACAGTGAAAACTCTCCTTAACCAAATTTTAGTCAAGCTCTCTTAATTCCTCCTCACGATTAGGTCATAATTGGACTCTCGTCTTTGGTGAGTCTGAACAGCCCCTTTGTAGCAAGAATTCTGTAATGATTCATTTTCATTATGAATGTGACCAGATCTAGAACCACCTACAGCACTGGTGAGGAACACCTTTGAGTGTGTCTGGAGGCTGTTTCTGAAGAGGACTAGCTAAAGAAGGAGGGTCCTAAGAATCACAAGCTAGGCAAAAGAATTAAATGATAAATGATAAGTGAAGAACCAGCTGGGATGCCTCTTCACCCCGAGATCTCAGTAAAGAAATCTGTAAGAATTGAGCCACAGCTCTGCTATTGGGACTGTGTGTTGCTAGGCAATTGCCTCCTACTGTGACAGCCTTGGGAAGGAAGAGATCTCTTGCCTTTGGCTGTCTACTAGGTAAAATAACCTGTAAGATGACTCTCAGCTCACATATTTGGTAAGAGGTATTCTTGCAAACTGTAATCCTGGACGAGGTGCAGGCATCCCTTATAGTGAGTGTAATATTAATGAAGCAGCTGTTATTATGCCAAGTACAGATTTTGAGTCAGCCAACAATGCAACCAAATCTCCCTGAATGTGGGTGACATCATCCCATAGAACAGAATGGAGAGAGCCAGCCTAGTGGTGTTCCCTTTTCTCTACTTCCTGTTCACCACCAAGTGAGATTCGCCCCTCGCCCACCACACTCCTGCACACGTGATGTTCTGCCCCAGAGCGTGGGGCCAAGCGCTGTGGATGGAGACCCCCTGAGACTGTAGACTAAATAAACTCTTCTTTTCTGAAGCTCTTTCTATGAGGTGCGTTGTCACAGCAGCACCAAAGTAACCAATACAAATTTTGTTGTCAGTCTAGAAAGAAGCTCCCATGTCCCCATGTTTGATATTTGATCAGCTCGGTCTTATGAAGAATCCTCTTGTTGGTTTGACCAGAATTCATCTGAGGGCTGGAAGTGTAGCTCAGTGACAGATCCCTTGCAAACATCACCCTAGACTAACCCTCAGCAACTACAACCCTCTGCCTTTATTTGATTCTACTCAGTAATTTTCTACCCACTGCCCTCTACCCTGTCTCTTCCTTGCTGTGCTTGGAGCTAAATCTGGCTGCATGTCTCTTTCTCCTCTTGAACAGTTCCTGGATGCATCTGTTTTACTCTTCAAGCAACCATAGAAGGAATGTTACATACTTCCAATCACATCAAAGAACACCTGCTCAAGCCTGGGTGGGCTGGAAAGCCTTCGCTGTCCGGAAATTTCTTTTTATTTATTCCAAATAATTTGGCATTTTCTCTCGCCTGTAGCTGTACTTCTTGGCCCTTAATAAAAATTCTTTTCACTTATCTCCATAACAAGATGTATAAAGCCCCATGGAACTGCAAGGTTTTCTCCTGCTTAGGTTCCCAAAAGCACGTGATGTCTCTTTCTGAGGAGAGAAGGAATCACAGAGGTTTCTGACAGGGAGCATTTGCTTCACTAGTATCGAAACTAGGGCCAGTTGCTTCATTTCCGGCACTTCTGCATGTCACAGTGGTGTGTGTGTGTGTGTGTGTGTGTGTGTGTGTGTGTGTGTGTGAAAGCTAAGTAATGAGGGGATCTCCCTGAAGAAATTGGAAACAGCAACTACTCTCAACTCGCACTTTTCCTACATTAACATAGAACAGTGACGTGTACAGTGATGACTAAATAAACGGACTGTGTCCCCTCCTCAGAACAAATGGCTTGTCGATTTCACAGATGCTAAAATCTGAAGAAAAGTGAGCATCACCCAATTTATGGAATACAATGTTGTCTGTTCCTTCACCACCTGGGGCAAGCTCAAACATCCACAGGGCCAATCAGCTCATGGATATGAGGCAGTTCTGCGTTAGAAACATATGCCTCTAAGGCCGTTTTCCTTCTTTAACAGAAACACAGGCACAAAGGAATGCTGAAGAACCTGCAGAACAACCAACCAAGACCCAGAATTCCACACAGTAGAGGGAGACAGCCAGCAAAGGAATGCCTGCTCTCTCTACATAGTTCAGGACTAGCGTTTTCTTAGGAGGAATCCATGAGACTTTGAACAAACTTCTGACTTTTCTAGATCAGTGAAATTTCTTCAAAACTTTTTCAAACATCAAACTAATGTTTGATCAAACCACACAGAGGAGTAAATCCATGCGTGTCTCATCGAATGCTTCATTCATCAACCTACAGTCCATACGATAGACCTAGCACAGGTTATAGTCTATGCAAGTTGGCTGCTGTGTTCGAAGCATCAGCATTTGCCCCATAGCTACTTTTAGCCCAGAACTACCATGATCAGGAACAGTGGTTGTATGAACTTAACTTATTTACCCATGAAGCAAAGGGGTGCAAATGCAGCTGCTGGAAATTACCAGAAAAGGCTTTCCTTGGCTTATTTCAGGCATTTTTCTTATAGCTGTCTATAATCAAACCAAATCACTAGCGGGGATTCAGAGACTGGAACTCGGCGCAAGCAGCTATTCAGAACATAGTCTGGTTGTTAGAGAGGCGTAGGGCATTTTCTTAAGAAGAATGGCTGCTCTGGTCTCTGATGTTGCCGGATGCTCTTTGCCATAGCCTTGCTGACCTTGTAGACAGAAAACAAGACGTGCTGCCACAAGCCTCCCAGCACTCTTGGGACTGTGTCGGGAAAAGCCCAGCTCAGGGCCGGGAGACCTGGGAGTGCAGGAGGTGATGCACTGCTCGGTAAGGCCCTTGGAATTGTCTGCTGTTTCCCAGGCCTGGAAACACTGATGTTTTCTTCCTTTTCCCAGCAAAAAGGAGATGCAGGAATAGACACTAAGAGTGTGGTTCAGCCCAGTGCACCCACTGCTGATTTAAAGGTGTGGTTAGAGAACACACTGTCTAATCCTAAACGCGTTCCATCTCGTAACAGAAAAGGAGGCAGGAGCTCCACCACGCCAGCTCTCAGTTTCCCCCCGGAAGTGGGCAGATAGATGAAACCAGCTTCCTGGTGCCCAGAAACTGAGGAGCATTAGCTTAGTGAGGCAGATGCTGGTGTGCATGGTTTGCATTTAGTCTTCAGGACAGGGCTTCCATTGCACAGGAAAATACAATTTTGAAATAAAAGGTCCCCGGTCCCTGGCTGGTAATGAGTGATGTGTGCAGCGGCCACTGCAGCCCCGATACTTTGTGATAAAGTGTCCTTGGCCACCACACGCACCCCAGTTTCATTCTCAACAAAATGTAGAGCTATTTCCATGTTAAATAGTTTCTGCACAAGCTAAGTCAGCATATGCTAGCAAGACTGAGCAGGCAAAGCACAAATTGGCTTTGGATTTCCTCTTCCACCTAAGTTTTGTTTGTTTGTTGTTTTTTAGAGGGTGTGTGCCAAGGGGATAGGCGAAGGGTCTAAGTATGAAAAAAAAAAAACCAGCTCACACTAGAAAAAGGAGTCCTCATACTTATTCACTGTCAGACATGTCCTACTTGATGGAGTGTGGACATGAGGGTTGGGGGAGCGCTGGAGAAGATGTACTCAGCCCGTAAGACTGGAAATCCAGGAAATTGAGGTTAAAATAAACACCACTATGCAAACCAGGAATAAATTTAACTACTCCTCAATCCCCAGTGATTTCCTGACCTTTCTGCCTGAGCCTGGATACTCCAGCCAACTTATCCCCATCCCTGGACATCTATGTCACACACAGGCTGGATGGGACAGTGGTTCCTGTTCCAATCTCTTCCATCTCAACTGCGCAGTACCTGGTTAGGGTTAGTATTTTTTTCCCTTGAACAACAGACACTGTTTTCCTTCTGTTCTGGAGACCAGAGATCTAAATTCAAAGAGTCAATAGTGAAAAGTTCCATTTCTCCTGAGACTCACCCCTTACCCTGCAGATGGCTGCCTCCTTTCTATAGCCCCATGGCCTTGCCCCTATGAGCATGTCCATAATCTGACCTACTATACATTGTTTTATGTTTCAGTTAGCGTACAAAATAATAGGTTTCCTTATAGCATTTCATATATATTCTGTTTCTGTTAACCCTCCTCCATACCCATCCCTCTTCTCTATCTCCCTGCTCATAGACTTCAGCCTCCAGTACCCCTTCCCACTTTCATATCAGAGGTATTCTCTTATCCACCCCATTCCTATCTTAGAACCTGTGTTTGCTCCACTGTGGGTCTCCTGACCACACTCAGACCACAGACATACACCTGTAAACTTGAAAAGCTTGGGTCTCTTGGTAGCTATCTTTTGCAAACAGCTGGTCTTTCAAACTCCATGTGGATGAACCTATGTACTTATACCCAAACACTTCAAACATCAGGGCCACTCCATAGCCTTGTGCTCACTCATAAACTCCTAATCAATCAATTCGTTAAGGGTAAGATATATAACTGAGTAATTTTGCATCTTGTGGAAAATCACGATTACCCCAAGAGGAACTGTCGTGTGGATTCAATGATGGAGGAAACGGGAACAATCTGATAGTCCATAATGAGCATGTAAATGGGTAACGACATGGGTTAGAGCTGGCTTATACTGCAAGGTGGAAACGGCAGACTTCGTACTGTGCTACAAGTCAGGTCGTGTGTTGGAAGAAAAGTCACATTTCCAGAACTTGAAGGCATTTCACAGTAAAGCTTAGGATTACTGGATTCAGAGCAGTGTCTCTATTTTTTTTAAAAAAAAAAAACAGCTTATACTATTTCTATAATGAAAAGGCACACTCTTTGAGCTTCTCTGCTACTGTTAGCACACCTTCCGTGGAACTTTTTATCATTTGAGCTCGAGGCCCAATCATTGGCATCTCCTAGGAGGAATAATTTTCTAGCAAATATTTTTGTTTGTTTGGTTTGGTTTGGTAATTTTCAGACTAAAAAGCTGGTAGCCATTGGTGTGGCTTTCATCAAGACTTTCCTCTTAATACATTCTACCCAGCAAGGAATATAGTGATGAGCATCGTGCCCACGCCTCCCTGCCAAGTGTTTACCCCACCAGGAGCCCAGGGAGGGGAAACGCGCGGCACTTATCACAGTGGCCTCCCACTCTGATGAGCATATGACTTAGAATGCTTTATGTCCTAAGTCCTGGGTGGGATCCAGAGATCTCATAAAAGTGACAAAGTCGGCTAGTGACAAAGGAGCACCTCAGAACCCCTTGTCCCCTCTCCAGGCTGGCCTGGATGACAAGCAGGGCTGTGCTTCCAGCTTGTCTGTTCAAGGTCAGCTGTGAAGGGACAGACACAGTTACAAACACATACCCAGACATCCAAGTACACACAGACACATGGGCACACCTGCATGCACACACAGACACACACATGCTTGCACACACAAACATACATGCATACACAGACACACGCATGCTTGCACACACTGGCACAGCCTGTCTTCAGCCTTTTTATTGTTCAGACTTGCAGTGCATCTACTTTTCTGTAGATGAATGGATTAACTTTTCTACTCCATTTACTGCTGACTTCAGTTTCTTGGTGTGTCCATTTTTCTATTTATCTAATGTCTTCCCTATTGTTCTTGAATCTACATGAGGGCGTGTGTCCCTTTTTAGACAAACCATGATAACACTGTATTTTTCCAGTGTCCCCAGTAAGCATCCCCTAGGAATGTGTCCACTAAAGGAGATTAGGTGGACAATCTGCTCCCTCTTCAGAGCTCTGATGGTGCACATCAAACCATCACAGACTTTGAAAAGTAGGAGTGTGGTGGGAGAGAGCTCTGAGCAGCACTCAAGAGCTTCCCAACAATCCCACTATCATCTACTACCCATCCCTCAAAACCAGGACCTCATATGGAAATCATGGTTCCCATACATCTGTAATTATTTCAAAATGATCATCTTGCATTTTCTTATTTACAACTGATTCTGATACCTGACAAACCTCAGACACTCGAGGAATTCTAACAACTTCCTGTTGGCACACCCACCAACAGCAGGCAGGGGTAAAGGGTGTATGTGGTCACCCTGAGCTACCTACAAATTCCCCATATCCTGTGGCTACAGGATGTCAGTGCCTGAAACCCAAATGCACATTTCTGGGTGACATGGCTCTCTCCAGACTAAATGCCCAGGCCACGTCCACCTAAATGTGTGACAGGGTGGGTTTGTCATGTACACGTAGACTCTCCTTCACCTTCCATGCCACGTTCACTTCCCCGTTGGGTTTAGTTGGTTCTCTACAGAGGCAGCCGCTACACCTCCAAGGCCCTGGAGATTCTTAGCACTCTTCAAACGCCTCACCCTGCGCTGTGAGCCCAGCTGAAGCTATCAGGGTGAGCTTGTTTTGTTTTCCTTTTCTTCTTCACATTGTTACAACTTTTAGGACAGAATGATTGAAGTGCCTGGGCCCGGTCAGGCTTTTCAGCCAGGAGCAGCTTTAGAAAGTCTAGGCGTTTTGCCAGAAATCTAAACTTTGTTGAACTATGTTGAAAGGTTAAGCATTTCACAGAGTTTGGATTCCTCCACCCCCACTGCACTCCCAGCCTCTGCCTTTTCCTTAAATATCTTAAAAAAAGAAAAAAAAAGATCTAAACGCTGAAGAGCACACTTGATGACCACTGTCCTGTAACCATGGTAGTGGTGAAGGCCTAAACAAATGTTAATCACACTTCTCTCCCTCATCCAAAAGAGAGAGGGAGAGAGAGAAAATCTGAGGACATGAGGACACAGATTAAGCTTAATCTGTTTTTAGATGAAATGGTGGGTGCTTTCTATAAATTATCAGTTAGAAAAAGTCTCACGAATTGTTTATAATAGCAATTTCTATATTAATGTAAAAGCTTTCCTAAAACTGAGTATCAATGAAAAAAGTTGGTGACAACCTCTCCAGTCCAGTGTGACCATAAAACACCAACTCCCTGGTCCTTCTTTTTGAAAGCTTCGCCTCGGCGACTTCCTGCAGCACTGGAGGGTGTTTAGTTCTGGGTGGAATGCTTCCCAGCTTTTCAAAGCCCAGAACCAACAAGGATATTAAAAATGAGGGATTTGTAAAAACCATTGCTTCCCATATGTGGTCCGAAGAGGACTGTGGTTTTGAGGGATGGACAGTAGACGTCAGTGGGATTCTTGGGAAACTCCTGAGTGCTCCTCACAGCTCTCTCCCATCACACCCTTACTTTTCAAAGTCTGTGAAGAGATTGTCCAGTGGTTCCCAACTATATCTCATCATGACCCGCATTCCTCTGTCTTCTCTTGTGCTGTACACATTTCCAAGTGGATCCTCACTGGGAACACAGTGTCCATCACAGTCTGTCCACACAATGGACCCATTCCTCATGTGGGGCAGTGAGCTCTTGTCTATCTTCCTTTCTTCTTTCTCTATTCTCTTCAAACATTTAACTAAACACAAGCTTCTTACCCTACTCTATAAGGCCTCTCCCAAACCATCTCCTCCTTTCCTACCCAGTTCCTATTCTTTTCTCACTTTCTTGAAAAAACAGGAAGTTGAACTACATCTAAGAGCCATTGGGAACCATGCTTTCCAGACATGTGTATCCAACAGGCTCTCACCGATCTTTAGCTGGCAGCTGGCCCTCTCCTAAGGCTGCCTTCTCCAAGATCGGATCTAAGACCATCTCCCTGACTCCTCAGTTTTTCTTTACTTAATCTCCTTTTGAGATCATCTCCAGGACTCTCTCTAGCTGGTATCTTTTCCGTTAATGTCCTGTCATCTGGCTCCATTCACTGGTCCTGAGCAAGGCTCACATCCAGTGTGCTGGTGTGCCAGCACCTGTAATATCACTTACCCATGAGGAATGAAACGAATATACATAAATGAACACATAAGCGAGTCAACAGCTGAAAGCCAGGTATTTATTTCAGCTTCTGATGAGCTAGGCTTCAGAAGATAGTATTAGGCTCATGTGGGTAAGGTCTAGTGGGCATTGGACATCCTGAGAGATGTCTGGGACTGCACCATGAGCCTTTAGAAACTAAACCAAAGAAGACACAGTTATTTACATATGCAGAGTAGTTGCCTTCTTGTGGGGAAATGAACTTCTCCAGGCAGTTAGTTCTATCTTTGTCATATTTGGTACAATCTCTTCAAAATGGTCCTTGAGAAGGAATTTCCTTATGCAGAAAATGCATAATTTTTGCACAGTGACTTAAAAGTACACCACTGGGAGGTCTCTGTTAGATTGTTATCAGTTTATAAAGTTTCAAATACCATTAAGTAACATGGGACCCTCACTTCTCAGCAAACAGCCAATTCAAATAACTCATGCACATAGACTGAAAATTATATGTGCTATCAAAATTCAGAGCCAAAACAAGTCATTTGAGCATCACTTAATGAATCCTTGGCTTCTAAACTGGGTTTCATCTGGAGCCAGGATTAACAGGGAAACCATGACCAGAATGGAATGCGGCGAGGTTGGAGCCCTGGGGAGGAGAAGTCCCCAGGGCTGTGAACTGCCTTGCTCGGCAGCCCTGGGAGCTGGGCTTGTCTAAGTCTTCCAGTTTTCCTCCATAACCAGTCAAGGGGGTGGGAAGAAAACTGGGGAAGAACCTGGGGGGCAAGCAGCTCAACATATGTTCTATAAGATAAGGGGAAGAGTGTGCAAGATCACTTCCAAGAGAAAGGAGATAATGAAAAACTTATTGATAAATAAAAACCAAGAAGGTCAACTGGTCCCAGTTTTATAAATAATAGGCTTAGAGAGGCAGTGCTCTTCTGAGACCATGTTTCCACAGAGGCAGCCAAAGGAGTCTGATGAATTACTGTTCATCAGAATCTCTCTCTCTCTCTCTCTCTCTCTCTCTGTCTCTCTCTCTGTCTCTCTCTCTGTCTCTCTCTCTTTCTCTCTCTTTGATTTTCCAAGACAGGGAGTCTCTGTGTAGCCTGGTTGTTCTGGACTAGCTCAGTAGACCAGGCTGATCTCAAACTCACAGAGATCCACCAGCTTCCGCCTCCCAAGTGCTGGAATTAATGGTGTGTGCCACCACCACTCAGCAGAGAGAGCTTCTTAACAAAACACTGGCCTACTCCTGACCAAGAAAGATGAAGGTGTAAAAACATTGTCAGAATAATGGATACAATTAGGTATTCTCCACAAGAAAAGGCACAGAATAAGCACAAGAATTGCCATTCCTGATAAAGAATATCATGAAAAGAAAAATTACAGACCTGCAAGTGTGTAATGGTTATTGTTAACTGCTGACTTTACAGGATCTGGAATTACCCAGGAAACAAGCCTCCAGGCACACCTGTTAGGGATTATATTAGGTTCATTAAAGTAAGAAGACCCACAGTAAAAGTGGGCAATAGCTCTCTAGGCTTGGGTCCTGGACGGTATTGAAAAGAGAGAGCTAACCGATGACAAGCCTCTCTCTGCATCTCCCTCTCCCCCTCCTTTATCTCTGTCTCCTTCCTGACTACAGGTGCACCAGCTGCTTCAGGCTCCTGCTGCCTTGACTTCCCCATGTTGCAGATGGTACCAAATAAACCCTTTTCCATTAAGTTGCTTTAGTCAGGTTATCTTACCCAGAAACAGGAGAAAAAACTAAGACAGAGACCATTTGTGTCTTCATTTACTTATTCAGCAAGAATTACTGGGTAACATTTTGCGCTGGGAACTGTATCTGGAACTTATAGGGATAAATCTTGACAATTCATTTTAGAAAAATGTGAGCACTAGCACAACCCACACACAGGTTGAAGTTTATTAAAAAGTAAAATTTTAAGATTCTTCTGACAATATGATATAGTCTTACCTTGAAAATGATTTAATGACTCACTTATTCAACAAATGTATGCACATGGTATGAGTGAGCGAAAAGTGAGTGAGCGAAGAGTGAGTGAGTGAAGAGTGAGTGAATGACTGAGTGAGTTAACTAAGCAATAAGAGAAGACAAAGATATCAAGGTACAACCGCTCTCTGCCCTAGGAGAGATGTCAGCCTCGTGAACAAAAGTAATGGAAACGTCCCAAGAACATGCCTGCTGATTTGATAGCGTGTACATGGTAGGAATCACGTAGACACACAGAGAAAGGGAGAATTTGGGTATGGAGAGTGAAGAAAGAGCTGCTAAAGTCTTTAGTAAACAAGAGCACAATTACATGAGTGGGTGATATTAAAACAAGGGTGAAGGACAGTCAGATGGCCTGAGATTTCTATGTCAGGATGGATGACTGAGGGTTTGGAGAGGCCAAGGAGGAGGACACTGAGCTTATTTTTCCATTCTGAGGAAAACCAAAAAGGTCTGTCAGTCCCACAGAGAAGGTTCTGTTAATGGGAGGTTGCACTTCCTGCTGCAGAAAAGCACAGAGCTCAGGAGCTGATGCATCATCCTCCCCTGCTGCAGAAAGAGCTGATGCACCATCCTTCCCTGCTGCAGGAAGAGCTGATGCACCATCCTCCCCTGCTGCAGGAAGAGCTGATGCATCATCCTCCCCTGCTGAAGAAAGAGCTGATGCACCATCCTCCCCTGCTGCAGGAAGAGCTGATGCACCATCCTCCCCTGCTGCAGGAAGAGCTGATGCATCATCCTCCCCTGCTGCAGGAAGAGCTGATGCACTATCCTCCCCTGCTGCAGAAGGAGTTGATGCACCATCCTCCCCTGCTGCAGGAAAAGCTGATGCACCATCCTCCCCTGCTGCAGAAAGAGCTGATGCATCATCCTCCCCTGCTGCAGGAAGAGCTGATGCACTATCCTCCCCTGCTGCAGAAGGAGTTGATGCACCATCCTCCCCTGTGTCACGAGTGCACAGAGTTCAGGAGCTGGCGCTACCTCTTGAGGCTGGGAAAACTTTGGTCTCCCTTCAATGTTTTATAATTCCCAATCCATTTGTTTTGACACTGGGTCTCGTGTAGCCCAGGCTAGACTCAAACTCATTATGTAGCCTAGATACTTTGAACCACTGATCCTCTTGCCTCCACCTCCAGAGTGCTAGGATTTACCAACTTCAGCTCCTCTATACATTTTAATGATCACCAACATGAACTAGTTGGATGGCTGATAAATAAAATATTTTCTGTTTCTTTACTCTTTGAGAGTAAGTTGCATAACTGGCTCTTCATAGCACCTGGATTTCTTAGTATTTTCTACAAACAAGAATGTGTTTTTGTATAACTCCAATGTATCCATCATATCAGGACACTAACAATGATAGTGCTACCACTTTGTACTAAAATGTACAAGGGTGTGTACATTTTCCCAATATAGTGTTCTGTGACAAGCACCAATTCAAACTTTACACACATAATTGGTACAATTCTTAGTTTCTTTCATCCTTAGACACATCCTCAGTACGACTTTGAGTTTTATCCTTGATGCTTGAGAGACCCACAGAGCAGTTACTTTGTGGTGTGCTCCTCAGCTGGCTTGGCTCTGTCTCCTCTTGCTTAGGATCAGATTGTGTATTTTGGGAAGAATATTGCAGAGGTGTGACACATTCTCACTAAAGCCCATCAGGTGGCCAGTGGCCTTTATTACCCCATTTCCAATGCTGTGTGTTCAAGTGATGTCTGCCAGTCTTCCCTGTCTCCCTATTGTCAAGTTTCTTTCTGTCTCAGAAACTAATGATTATTTTGTGAGCAGATTTGTTGAAGCCAAATACATCTCTGGATCCTCTTCCCATTTTCAATTACTCATGTACTTGGTCCTAAATAGATTTCTCATTTTTTCCAATGTAATATAACCTGTTGTTGTCATTATTCATCTGCTCACATCACCCCAAATTTCGCAAGAAGAAGCCCACTCAAGCTGACTTCTGTCCTTCTGACATGTATCCAACATCATTTGATCACTTTATTGCTTCCCAGCACAAGACAAACTGGAAAGTGTTTTCCCAGTCTCCAGCTCTGAATTAGTATCTCCCCCTCTTTTCATATTGTGGGGTTTTGCATAAAGTAGTGTTAAAATTCAAAATCGAGTGGCAGATGTGCTCATTGCCATTTGAACATACCTGTTCCCATCCTCTCTCAGTTCAGAAAGTTATGAAACACATGTAGATAGATAGATAGATAGATAGATAGATAGATAGATAGATAGATAGATAGATGATAGATAGACAGATGATAGACATCTGAATCACCCCCATAGCCATATGCTTATACTTTTAATTAATGCATTTTCTATTTATATGTCTGTCATGAATCTATCTGTCTAACATCTAACATCTATCATCTATCTACCATCATCTATCTATCGCAGAGCGACCTATCATCTATCATCCATCTATCATCTATCTATCTACATATCTACTTATCATCTATCTACATACCTATCAATATATACCTATCTCTCTATCCATCTATCCTCTCCCTCTCTCAATCTATTTATCATCTATCTATCTATCCATCTATCTATCTATCTATCTACCTATCTTTCTATAATCATCATCATGGATAGGTAGTTCAAAAGTTCACATGGATAGTTACAGGTTCAATCAAACGAGTTTGTAAATGTTTCCTCCTTTCTGGATTTGTAACTCTCTTGTCCAAAAGTGAGAAACCTGTCTTAATTATTTCTATGTTTACTTAATTGACCAGTCCTGTTCTGGTTGAGGACTATTGGGGTCCACCCTCTAATAGTATTCTTCCCAGGGTTTCAAGAAGAGATGCTACCAACGGCAAGAATAATCAGAAGGAAAAGAATTTAAGTACACTGAGCTCTTCAGTCCGTTCACTTCATTCCTCTGTGACAAAATTCTACCTACACAGCTCCAGTTCTGTTCTCATACTTAGCTCCTCTCTGTCCTGTCTCCTCCTGTCCTCTCATTGCTCTAAGTTCCTTCTGCCTCCCGCTCATCTTCATCTTCTTTCTCTCCATCTGTGTTCCTCCTTGGCCCCCTCCTCACTGCACTTGGGTTCTGACACCTCCCACCATCACTCTGTGGGGCTGCCTCGTCCCATTAAGGCTTTGGCATGCCTTAACACTTTGCTATTCTATTTTCCACCCTACTTAGTCCCCCAGCACCCATGTTAGACCACTCACAAACAAGGACACCCTCCTCTTCTTGCTCAAGTGCTGGTTTCATTAGCGCCCTCCTCTTCTGGGATGCTTTTCTTATCCTGACATGGCCCCAAATTCCTCGCCCTCCACATGGGTTTTCTCCTCATCGGGCTCAGTTGTGACCCCAATCCCACTCCCCTTCCTCTCTGCATGGATATTCTTAAAGCTTTGGTCAACCTTGGCCATCTGACCCAGGCCACCCACTCCTTTCACAAGATATTTTCCCCAGCATGCTAAGATTCTGAGACACCTCCAACCTGCTTGCTGCTAGGTCACTGAAGTTCTTCTTCAGTTCAGATGCTCCGGATGCCAGCCTTATTCTGTTCCACCTAATGGATTTAGGGCTGAATTTTTCAAGAAAGGAGGACAAGGGTTCTGAAATGTAGTTAGCATAGATGAGGAATGGCTTCAAGGACGTTCACAGATTTGTGATTGGGGCGCTTTTAATGTTAATGTTTTTCATTTCTGCTCTTATAATTTATTAACTCATATGACTCAAGTACAATCCAGTGGGTGCACAGACATCTTACAAGGTATGAAACCAGTGCTTCACATATTTGAGGGAAAAATCACTGCATCCCATAGCATCTCCCATGAGGAGACAGAGTGCATTACACAAATAGCCGTGGCCCTTTTCAAAAAGGCACTAGTATCTGAAAAACTTTTGACAACTGCAAATCCATCACAAAGCATTCATAATTAATAGTAAAACATGCAAAATTCCAATTTCTCATTCTATAATTGTCTTGGCCTCAATCACAATGCAGTCAGTTGTTTGGATTAAAGATAGTTTGACAGCTACCGTTCCCTTCAGTTTTAAATGAGTATCAATGGGAAGTTAGAGTAGAATAAGAATTTGGAAGGGCCTTTTCATTCCTTTTTATAAAATTAGGAAAATAATTTACAAAACTTGGCTTCAAATACCGATTTAACCTTTTTTATTGTTTACTCTCCTTGGTACTGCAATGTATGTGCATGTCATCATTTTACCCAGAAGCCTCTGCACACACTTTCTTCTTCATGTATATTATGTCAAGGCCTTCACTGATGTTTTCAACTTGTCAAATATATTTATTCTGACAATCCTAAAATATTTTCAAAAAACAATAAAAGATGAAAAATTCAATATGTAGGCATTAGGCAGATGCACTATAATTTCCTTGTTTTAGGGCATCATGGACATATTTAAGTCATAAGCAGTTGAAAGGGAGCTATTGACTTGACTTAATTTTCATGCAAACATGAGCATTACCAAACTTAATTTTTCCAGTGAAGCTTTTATCTTTTATAAAATCTATAAGTGCTATTTAAAAAATATCTCTAGTCCAATTTTTGTCTGGAATGCTGTTTAAAATAAGCTATTTTAAAATCTAAGCTAAATGCCACATTCCTTCTGGAGAAGAAGACAAGGTAATTTCTCTTTCTAAATAGAAATGGAAGGAGCATCAGCATTTTCCTCAGATATTAGCTTATTTACATTTAGTAGGCTTTTCTGTTTTTCCAAAAGTACTGGGACAGCAGTAATTTTAGGAGCACATTTTCTATGGGTTGATTTTTTTCAGAAATCTGCTATGTAAAAAAAAAATAAAAGAATATATCAAACAGAAAGATTATACAACATAATAAGGAGTACAGACGTTTAGCAGAAGACTACCTTTGGTGCTTTATAATTTATTGCTTTTGTTAACGAGTTCAGTTTTTCCCAACTTAACTGGCTCTGTGAAACTCGGGGCTTCATCAGCCAGCTGCCTCAGACTCCTTGCGACTGCTCCCCCGGCTTACCTTTCTGTCCCTCCTGATCTTAAGGGAACATGCATTTTCTAGGAGCATGATGGGATTCAGGATGGATACTATCTTTTCTGCCCGCATCACCCGAGGAGGGTGAATGTGCGCTGGGGGCTGAGTGACGTTTGGGATGTTTATGATGTCACAATGCCTCCACTTCCACTCCTGCCATGGCTTCTACTTCTGCAAGCGTATTTCAGGGCTATGCCAATCTTGTGCACACCTCCTGTCACGGGGAGTCAGAAACATGTGGCAGATCTTCTAAATGCTCTGTCCTGAAACACATCTGAAACAAGTTAAGAAGAATGCTGCGTTTCATCCGCTCTCATTCATTTCACAGGTTTTTCATGTCTTGACCAAAGCTGATACTCCCACGTAAAATACTTAAGCTGTTGTTACTCTCACAGAACCGACCACTGGATTGAATAGACGTCTGTTTTAGGAGATGTCTGAATCTCTGCATTTTGTTAGGAATGCAAATGCATAAACACCTCTATGCCTAAGGGACAGCACCATTTGCTACATGCATGGATATGACAGTGCAGACTTTTGTAACGTGTGGTAGTCTATGAAAAAGAATCATTAAGAACAAAAAGTTATCCTATTTCTAAGTTTGGAATATTAAAAGTTGATTAAATATAGTTTCAGAAAAATCACATTATAGATTCCCTCTTCTTATGGAATCCCCCAGAGGAGAAATAATGTCTCTCATCATTACTTAAGTCCTTGAATGCACGCACACTTGAGTTCTACATGAGGGGTGAGATCCCACCCTCATGTTACTGAGGCTGCTGGAGGTTGCAGAGGGAACAGAGTTCTAGGAGCTGGACACCGTTTTTAAAATGTGCATAACGCAAGTGTCTGGTTGATTGAGCTGCTGACTTCAGTCCGTCCTTTAAAGACAGAGTAAGGCTCTGCACAAGGCAGAAAGGTTAAGTTATGCTAATGAGAACCATTTAGTTAGCAGTTTGACACTTACTGAGCATGGTAATCAAATAGCTGTATAGGCAGTTGGCTCCTGCACATGGTGTGGGCTTTAAATCCATATGCTATGCAGGAATTTCCCCAAACCACTGCACTACTCAGCTGCATTCAGTCCAGAGCAGTGCTTAGCCAAAGAGGTGTGACTGAGCAGCCCAAGGGACAGGGAGAGGATGCCTCTGCAGCTCAGCGAGTCCTGTACCTGAATTGAGGGCGGGGACAAAGAAACAGGACGTGTAACTAAGCTGTGAAGATGTTGTCACGGGATTGAGATGGATGATAGAAGAAGGAAAGCTTTTGGAAACAGAACAAGAATGTATAAACTGTCAACACTGAGAACAATGATGACAGTCAAG
>CABHPQ010133351.1:0-21691 GCA_902168405.1 Peromyscus aztecus | reverse complement strand
TGAATTTCAGTGCACTCCCCAAGAGGAGAATCATCCAAACTTAGATATAGTTAAATGAACAATGTGTCGGCATTCAAAGACTCAGTTTTACCTCTAGAATTTCCTGTCTGTATAATATTAGGGGATTCCTTAAATATAATGCTTTTATTCCTCAAAAAAAACTGTCTTTATGAGCAGTCTTTTTAAAATTTTTTGGCTGGGTAGCTTAGAATTCTCATCTCTAAATAAGAGTAAAAACAATATTTCAATAATAAACTTAGGAGATGACCATGAGATAATGACAGAAAAGCTCTCAGCATAGTAGCTGCCATGAAATATCCAAGCTTATAATTCTTAATGTTGTAGTATTAGTAACAGGATTGCACATTGATAGGTAATAGGTTATAAGAATTAAACATCAAAAAAAAAAGAATAAAAGGCCTGGGTGGTTGTAGCATAGGCTTTTAATCCCAGCACTTGGGAGTCAGGGGCAGGTGAATATCTAAGTTGAGGCCAGCCTGGTCTACAGAGCTGGTTGTGGGACATCCAAAGCTACACAGAGAAACCTTGTCTCAAAAAAACAAAATAAACAAAAAATTAAATATCCATCTGTTTCTTTCTTATTATCATGGCTCTGTAGATTTAAAATCTGAACAAGACAACAAACTTATATAAAATCTCTGTATAAACATTATCTATAGTCTGCCAGGTATTGAAGACCACAAATCAATGTCTTCCTGGATTGGTTAACCAAAAGGAAGCCACATAATGTTAAAGGCAACTGCTTAATGCACCTGCCAATCAGATAGCTGTATTGTGCATGGTTTCAACTCCTCTTAGCCACAACTCCCCAGATCCCTGGGACTCAGAATTGACAGGAATGTCAAAAGTGAGGCAAACAAAATCCATTCTAGAACTAAAGCTATTTTATATTTTTTTAATTAAAAAGTAGAAGAATAATTCTTTCCTCTGATGCTTGCAGGAAAATTAACAGCTAAGGGGAAACCAAGGGTTAAACATTGTCTTCCTAATGTGATATTTCCACTTGTTTTAGAGATAAGCTCTAAGTAGTAAAGACTGACCAATGCATCCCTGCTTGGCAAGGCTTTAGTTTGGCTCCTATGGAATCTGCTGTGATCTTGCACAACTTCCTGACGTGTGTGTAAAGAACCCATAATGGTATGGAAGGCCTAAAAAGGATTCCAGCTTTTGTCTTCCCATTAGTTTGAGATGATATCTATAAATACATCTTCAATGAGAATGTCATTGATATGCCAAGTTAATAGAGTGGGTTATCATAGGCAATCTTTGAAAGGGCTGTATAGTGAGTGGTATTAACATTAGTGACTTGTCAAAACGACATGCCTCATAGCATAAAGTAATAGTTCAAAACACCAATAATCCACTGCTTGGAATTATGGGACATTAGTTAGAATCAAAGTGGAAAAAGAGAACTAACTCTCCGAGATCAGCCTTCTGAGGAAAGGGAGTGAGGCTCATCATCTCTTACCAAGTCGACAGGAAATCTGAGTGCTAGAGAAGTAGAGCTAGAAGGACCCCACAGGATTATCAGTGGGATAGCCTGTGCATGTGTACCTGTACACCCCTACACACACACACACACACACACACACACACACACACACAAACACAGAGAGAGAGAGAGAGAGAGAGATGAGATGAGATGAGATAACAAGGCTCAGAGAGCTTACATCGTGTACCTAGACACTCTGGTGTTGATATGGACTGGAACCTGGACTGTCCATTGTGTTAACTTCTTATTCCAAAACTTGACTGGTGAAGAAAGTGCCGAGGAAGGGGGTGCATGTCTCCCCCATGTCCCCGGTTGGTTAGTTACTTTCAGCAGAGGCAGAACCAACACCTCTTGGCACTTGTTTCACTGGCCTCTTCTTCATAATTGCCTTTTCCAGAAGCCACGCATACATTATCAGTGCACAGATAATTCTCCTGCCTTCTCTCCTGAGACCGAATCTGTCCTGATCTCAAGATCAACCTAAGATTCGTGGTGAGAAGAGAAAGGAAGCATGCTATAACTGACAGGTGGTTCTGGGGCCCCGTTGGGGGCAATTTACAGACTGGCCAGGGCATTGGTCACCAGAAACTTTCATTTTCTTGACTTGCTACAATGGGACTAAGCTCCATCATCCCACTGCTTCTCAAATGTCTCCTGGATTGTTGAGTACTAGCAGGATCCCTATTCTGGCGATTATATTGGGGCAATCCATGAAAGCTTCCCTGATTTGACTTAGCATAAAGGAGGAGCACATTTGTCAACATGAACATATTCTGTGGAGTTCCAGTTTACATTAAGGCTGTCGGCTTACTAACTCACATGCCTGGACTTCTTTCTTTGTTGCTGTGATAAAATATCCTGGCTAAAGCAACTCAGGGGTTTACAGTTCAAAAAGAGGTGGCCATTGTGGTGGGGAAGTATAGATGAATTTCTAAATGGTCTTTTTAAATAAAAAACATGGAGCCAAATATGTGAAAGCCTTAGAGAAAGATCAGGGAAATAGGGAAGGTCACAGCTAACCTTACCTCACCAACTCGGCAGCTTGCAAATGTGAGTTACTTCCTGTCTACTCACACCTTTATTGCCTTGCTGTTCTACCCTCTCATTGGCTCTCTTAGCCCAGCTACCTCACTTCCTCTTCCTACACAGCTCTGTCACTTTCTGTCTGTCTGTACAGACCTCCAGGCCTCTATGGTTGGTACTGGGATTAAAGGCATGTGTCACCACACTTGGCTCTGTTCCCTAGTGTGGCCTTGAACACACAGAGATCTGCCTCCTAAGTGATAGGATTAAGTGTGTGTTACCACTGCCTGACTTCTTTGTTTACTTAAAATGGCTTGCTATTTCCTCTGATCTCCAGGCAAACTTTATTTATTAAAGCACAAATAAAATCAGGGAAGACATGCCTGGCGTCAGGCAGGGAAAGCATGGTGGCAGGAGCAGAAGGCTGGCTGGTCACATTGCACCTGCTCTCAGGAAGCAGATGCAATAGACAGTATGGCTGGGCTATAAGTCTCACAGCCTGTCCCCAGGCACTTACTTTCTTCAGCCAATGGTTGCACAACCTTTCCCAAATAGTGCCACCACGTGGGACCAAAGGTTATTAACACAGAAGCTTGTAGAGGGGACATCTCAAATTCAAACCATGACATGGCTCTAGTTCTATCCCATTTCACAGGACTGGCAATGGCAGAATGATTAGAACCATCTGGAAAAGTCTCTAAATGTCATCTTGATAGCTAAGTATTAAATGTAATGCTAGGGTGTTAGAAATGTTTAAGTAAGAGAATATTTTCATGCTTGGAATGTCTTGTCTAGTAAGGAGACCTGTGTCAGTGTGTGTCAAGCACTACCAGTATGTGTGCATGGAAGTGATAGGAAAAATGGCCAATGCAGGATGGTGAACTTTCTAGAATATTATAAAGGTGGTGCTGGATCCATAATTCAGTAGTAGGGCACTTCTCAGAGTTCAAAGGCACTGAGTTTGATTTCCCTACAATGAAAAAAAAATTTCCCAGATTATTATAAAAGAAAATGATTAAGGTTCAAACTGGTTGTATGTTGTCGTTGCTGCTGCTGCTGCTGCTGGTGGTAGTGGTGGTATATATATTTTTTTAATGGACTCATGAAGATTGTTGGAAAATATAGAAAGAATATGTAATAAAATTAGAGTTGTTTTAGTTTAAATTTTATTTGCTGAATCCCTAAACCATAAGTCAAACATGCTGTGTATGTTTGCACGCATGCTGTGTATGAAAATGGGCTGAGGGGAAGGGCTTGAATGCTATTCCTAACAAGGCTTGAACACAAGTTCTAACACCGAAAGAGCTTACATTTAGGACCAGATGACCCAGGTGGGGATCTGTTTGCCACTTAGCTATGATGTTAGTCTGTCTAATGACCAGCAGAAATATCTTACCTTGTCTATAGAAGGAGGGTGCTAATGCCTACTTATTCATCCAGCATCTAAGGACCAGGATGAGTACCGGGCTTGTGTGAACAGTGAGTTATCACCTTCAATTCTTTTCCTTTCCTGTATCCTGACTCTTTGCCATGTATCTTTTTGTTATTGATCTTACTTTCATCAAGACCTGAACTGAATTACTGGCACCTCCCATTCCTTAGTCTAACAACAACCACAGTTACTAATGTTACTGTTGCTTCTATATTGAGCAGTATTTGATGATTTCTGTGTTCTAGTTCATGGTATTTATGAAAGGTAACTCTTATTAGGTCACATTTATTAAGTACTTAATGAGTAGTCTACTTGCTTCATATCTTACAATGCTCTCCTCATAAACAGAACATAGCTTATCTCTTGACTTGGATTCAGCGATGAGATGTGCTTTGTCCAATAGAGTAAAGGCAGATATGACACTGTCCTCATCTCAGGTGAGGCCTCAAGGGACTAAACATGTTTATGCTGAGCTTCTAACCAACTGTGAGAACATACTAGGGAAACTGGCTGGTCTCAGGAAAGGGCAAGAAACGTGTGGAGTAGGTCTAAGCTAAGCTACTCCAGCCTAGAGCCTAGGCTCCAACAGATCTCTGTCAGTCTACCCACAGACAAGTGAGTAAACCCAGACAGGGTGAACAGAACCACCTAGTCAAGTCAATCCAACACTCTCTAGTCCTCAGGAAACCTCAGAAGCATGAACAACAATAGTGTTACAATAATAGTGTTTATTATATAAAACAAAAATAAATTTGTACAGTTGTTTTGAACCACTGAATATTAGATTTGTTTGTTGCACAGCAATAGCTAATTGATATACTCAGAACTTGAATATAATTAATACAACTCATCTCTAATGCCAAAAGTTGAAAGCCTATAACATATGAATATTTCAACTACATATCACTTTATACAAAGTTGGTTCGTGAACTCAGCTCTCTATACAAGTTACCAAGGATGCAGGCTCTCTAAAAAAATGTGGTTGAAGGTAACTTCCAATAGCTCAGTGCTGGCCTTCAATCTCTGATAAGATATTTCCACAGTCTATTGCTTAAGTCTAGGCTTCCCCCTTCAGCTGAGAAAGGCACATTTCCATTCTGGTCATTTCAGATGCGGGCCTTTTTGTTTTGATTGCTTCTATATACTCCCATTCTGAATCTTAAAAGATTCGACTTTATACCAGCAGCTGAGAAGGCTCAGCTCACCACATCCTCTTGCTCATGACAATATCTGGGTTCTCATTGGTCTAATAAACAAGACTGATTTTTTTTGAAAAATAGTCAGTATGACAATGGCTTAAGCAGTACTCTGGTTGCAGCTTTGATTAATAACTTGACTAAACAGTTCTTACTTGCTGCAAGATAAAATAAGGCATTTGGTAGCAATTCCAGAATTATCTGGCATCTATAGGAATCCTCAACACTGAAATCTCAGAAGACAACAATGGACAGAAGACATAGACTGATTTGGAGTTTATAGAACACAGGACCCTAAGAGATAATATTTATGAGTGAAATCAAAATCAAAAGCCAAGTGAATGGTTAACCAAAGTGCCAATGATACATAGGGCACAGGACAGAATCATGGTCTAAGAAGGAGCAGCAGATAAGAAACCAGGAATCCAGAGCAGGTGAGAACAAAGGAATTTTTCTCTGGAGAAGGTAATGGGTCCTAAGAAAGTTCTCTGATTATTCATAGAGTTCCTAGGAACTCAGCCATGGGTGGGGAAACATAAGCACCCCCCCATCCCATGTTGAGTTTATTTGCTCCTCCAATGAACTACACACCATCTAGCCACTGCTGTCAGAAGACCTTCAATAGTTCCTGGCATGTGTATGACACACATATTTGAAAACCGAGTACCATGCAACCATCTCCTTCTCAATTATCCCACTCATTCCCCAGTAGGAAAGAGAACTAAGCAACTGGCCTAATTCAACACACCCTGGGGACAGCTCAGCTTTCTCATTTCCTAGGGATCCCACGGGGAAAAAGAAATGTCATTGACAGTGGAGAGAATCACTGTCTATGTATGTGAAGAAAATTGTTCCCATCTGCCCATGGGCCATGTGTAGTCATAGAATTTTAACACAGAAGGGAGGGAGGGGTGATTAAAGAACCTAGAAGGGTTCAGTCTTCCAAGAGGTTGAATTAGTGGAGACCTAGGTGTAGATGTAATTTCAAATGTCTAGCAAATCCATTTGCCCTTCAAAAATATCTTGCATCTCTACCCGAAGTAATATCATTAGAGATTCATTTACTCACTTAAAAGAATTGCTTAAGGGAAGCTGAGGATGTGGCTCAGTGGTAGAGCATTAGCCTAACAAGCACACAGCCCATAATTTGATACTCAGCATTGAGTAAAAAGCTTAAATATTTCTCCTAGTATGCTCTCTGTTAATACAGAAGTCTTTGGGAAAGGTAAAAACCCATTGATCATTGTATCTCAGTGATGGTTAGCTTCATAGAAAGAGATTGAGGGCAGTCAAGGGGACCTGGTGAAGCTGCAAGGAAGATTTCTTCTATAATAGTGACCTTTCTCATTGCTGTGAACAAATACCCGACGAGAAGCCACTTAAAGAAGGAAATACTTACTGGGTCTCATAGTTCAAGGTAACTGTCCATCATGGTGGGGGAGCAGAAGCATGGCCGTGGAAGCTCCGGAGGCTGGTCACAATGCAGCCATAGTCAGGAAGCCGGAAGAGATGAATGTTGCTGTTCGCCTCACTGTCTCCTTTTTATTCAGTCCACGCACCGTGGAGGCTGCCAGCCACATTCCTAAGGGTCTTCCCTGCTCTACTTAAACCTTTCTGGAAATACCCCCCTGGACATACCTGGAGATCCGTTTCCATGGTGATCCTAAATCCAGTCACATTGTCAAGGAAGATTAATCACTGGAGTACCATAAGGGCCTGGACATCTGGCTATGAAAATGATCAGAGGAACGAGGAGACTAAGAAGTAAAAGAAGTGGGAAAAACAAAAATGAGAAAAATTCATGTATTTAATAACGAGAATGTTAGAAATGGACAGGGGGAAAAGGGGACAAAGCCTGTTCTAAGGACTGACTGTATCATCCAAGTAGATTGCTCCCGTGGAACTCCTAGAGCGATTCTGAGCACAAGGTTCCTAGTAGATGATAGCTGTTGCATTTGCGTGTTAGAAGTCATTTCCATTGGTCTATGGAAATGTCTGTTCTGAAAACCAGTGTCCAGGGGCTGCCCGTGCAGGTTCAGATCCTAAATCTTCTCACCCTTTTGACACTCTATCTCGAATTTACCCGGCTACCAGATATGCCAGTTTATCTCCCAGGAAAGTCTGCCCCATACCTCCCTATTCTTCACTTGGGTGTGTCATCAGATTCCATGGGTTCTCCTTGTTTCCTTTCACATCTGTTGTTCAGTATTTATATAGAACTGAGACTTCCTAGAATAGACTAGAGTGCAGACTCCCTTTTTGCACTATTGTTCTCGCATAGATTATCCCAATCTGTCATGAATGCACAGGAATGGAACCCTTAGAGGAATGAAACCCTTAGGAAACATGAACATGAGGCCAATGGCTGCTTCTCACCTTTAAATGATCCCTGAGCCTCAAATTTCATATCTATGAAGCTGGGATGGTATCCCTACCCCATTGTTCATTTAGCACGCTGTCCTATTCACTGAGTGGTGTGCCAGGTAATGTGGATGGAAACCCCCACCCCTAAAGGCTGTCAGTGCTTCTGCTTGAGGATGTGCACAAACACTAGAGCGCTGTGAGAAACTGGGTCAATACTGGAAGACATAGAAATGCCATTGGGCTACTACAGCTTCTATGGAAGGTTTTGTTGGCCAAATTCATTGGAAAAAACAGGGCAGCAAGCCTGGGTAGTCTCTTTTTTCTCATGCAGCCATGCACTGTGCTTTTTGATACAGAAGAGAAAATGGAAAGGGGTGGACACTTAGCACTTGAAAATTACTGGGCACTTTTCCCATGTGGGGAGAGGAATCCAATGCTAAGATATGTTATTTAGTTCAAGCCATCCTAGTCTGAGGTTAGCCTTGTCTTCATTTTATGGAGAATATGGGGTTAATCAACTTCCTTAAGCTCACTTTCATAAGAAGAGGAGAGGAATTCAATCCCAGGTCTGGCTGATGCCAAGGTCAAGGTCCTTTATTGCTGTGCTACATGAGCCACCATTGTGTTCTTACGGGAAACCATCTTGAATTCTCTAGTGCATCATTTCATCTGATCTTCACCTTAATCCTGTGAGGTTGAGGTATCCTCACTTCTTGTATACAAAAAAGAAAAACCAAAGTTAAGAGGGCTTGGGTCGTTGCTTTTTTTTGTTTGGCACAAGTAATTTACAGATTACAAGAAATGTAGCCACACTGGGCAGTAGGGGGCACACACCTTTAATCCCAGCACTCAGGAGGCAGAGGCAGGCGGATTTCTGTGAGTTCAAAGTCAGCCTGGTCTACAGAGCTAGTTCCAGGACAGCCAGGGCTACACAAAGAAACCATGTTTTGGAAAATCCAAAAAGAAAGAAAGAAAAGAAAACTAGTCACTAAATATTTATTTTTATTTATTAGATACTAATTACATGTAATATATGATGTAAATTGTTACATACTTGATGCTACATTAAAAATAAGGTGATAAATCTTGGTTTCCTGGCTAAGTCTAAATTCTAGGTTCACGCCTGCTTATTTGCCTTATTTTCTGTTTTTCTTAAAATATCTGTAAAATTTTTAATTGGCTAATTTTTTAATTGTATGGATAGGTGTATGATCCTGGAGTACAAACGCAGCATATACTATGCAAGTATGTGTAATGGAGCACAACAGGATCAGGAGGAGAAATTAGATACTCGGAGGTTCTAGTTATAGGTGGTTATGAGTCATCCTTGTAGATCTTGGGAACCAATCCCGAGTCCTCTGCAAAAGCAGTAAGTCTTCTTAACTGCTGAACCACCTCCTCAACCCCTTTCTTGATTTTGTTAATCTTGTATATAAAATACATAGATTCGTTGATGGTGTAAGTCATATAAATTATATAATCCTGTAAAGTATATTGTAGAAACGCATATATACAAATATACATGAATAATCTCATAGTAACCTTGTTCAGAAACAATTAGTATTTATGTACTGTGTCAGTAGAGTCAGCCTATGGACTCTGATAAAGGAGAGGGACCATAGATCCTATAAGGAGCAAACAGCAAATGCTTATGTGAGATGGGAAGCTCTGACACCCCAGCCTCCCCAAATCCCTTTGATTACGATGCCAATATATCAAGAAGGTCATGGCAAGTGAATGCGTGGCTTCTGCCAATAGGGCAGAACTGGTATTCATTGGTTCCTTCTAGGTTTGCTTTCTAGTCAGAATCAAGAGGGAGCTTTAAACAAGTTCACTAGAAATGATGTCTTCTCTGGTATGTGTTGGAAAACAAGAAAGCAAGCCTCTTGGGAACATTAGTTAGAATAAACCATTGCAGACATATCAGATGTTATAAGAAAGATGTCAATTAAATAAATTATGGAATATCCCTGATAGAAGACATTTTGTCAAGGCCTCAATGGGTAAAGTGCTTGCTGCAGGAAGCAGGAAAAAGACCTGAGTTCAGATCCGCAGCACAACTGTAAAAGCTTTAACATGGTTTATTCCTGCAGTGCCAACATTGGGGGTGTGGGGTGGAGATAGGCAGAACCGGAGCTCACTGGTCAACTTGTCTAGCAAGAGTGAGTACCAGGCTCAGTGAAAGACCTTGTCCCAAGAAAACAGGTGATGGATGATAGATACCTAATGTTGACTTCTATGTGCACATACCAGTGTATGTGCGCTCACATATATGTGAGTACTTATGCATGCAATACACAAACAGAGATACACACACATAAAGATACCGTGTCAGGCATTTGAAAGTGTGTGTGTGTGTGTGTGTGTGTGTGTGTGTGTGTGTGTGTGTGAGAGAGAGAGAGAGAGAGAGAGAGAGAGAGAGAGAGAGAGAACATGTAAAACAGCTAACATAGAAATGTATCCAATACATATTATTATGAGAAGAAAGGAGAGCAATACAACAGCATCATGTAAGAGGCTCAAATGGGAGTGATGGGACTCTGTGTAGGGATATTTCTAGAATGAGAACTAGAAGCTGCATGCTACACTTTGCACCAGTTATCTGAGTGGAGCACGTGCATATGGAGGTGGGATTCCTGAGGAGGTCCGGACTTACAGTGGTACCATCAAATTTGTTCTTGGTTTTCATTTTATGTTTCTGCTAGTGTGTGTGTGTGTGTGTGTGTGTGTGTGTGTGTGTGTGTGTGTCTGTGTGTGTGTCTGTGTGTGTGTCTGTGTGTGTGTGTGTGTGTGTGTGTGTGTGTGTGTGTTCTCATGTGCAAATGTATATGCATGTACAGGCCTAACATTGTTATTGGGTGTCTTCCTTGAATTCTCTCCACTGTCTGTTGAGACAGGGTCTCTAGCTGAGTCTGGAGTTGGCTAGTTCCTGCTAGACTGTTCACCCTAAAGATCCCGTCTCTGCTTCCCAAGTGCTAGAATTACAAGCAGCAACCACACCTTCCCAGTGGATTCTGGGAATCTGAACTCCGATCTCCATGCTCTCATGTACCACAGCTGCTTTATACACTGAGCCATCTCCTCAGACCCCAGTCTTCACATTTTCTTTGTATACTTCTGTGCTGTCAGAATCTGCTATAATAAGAATGCTTTCCTGTGTAGATTGTGTGATTAGATGTGAAGATAAAAAGAAAAAGTTAACACAGTCATCAGTATTATCATTTCTAAGTGTCTTCTGTAGGCATAGTTTGTTCCACAAGGGCACATGCACTTATCTATATGTCCTACTGTATATATGATAAGTATTTGGACAAAGGACTTGAATTTTTGTGTGTTCTAATAGTTTAACATTGCTTGTGGAAGGACTGTCATTTGAAATATGTTCCGGGCGCTTTTGAAATACATTTAATCTTTCTCTGCTGATCTTCTTTCCCTAAACCTTTCTCTAATTCTCTCTAAGGATTCTCCACCTGCTGTGCACGGGATACAACAAAGTGACTCTAATCATGTTGGGAATTATTTTTTTTATCAATTTAATCCATACTTGGCAGCTCTTTCCATCCCAAAGCCAGACATTTTTCAATGGATGCTGATCAATCTCTCAGTGTCATATGACATGGGCAACAGATAATAAATGGATAATTATCTTCTGAAAAAAATGATGGCACATCACAGAGGCTAAACTAAGCTTCGATCTCTCTATTGAATGTGTTTCATATCTTCTTATTAGAGTGTTAACTCCTGCCAAAAATAACACCCCTTACTGGTTATATACTGACTTCATTCTTTGGTGTGAGTGCATGTATGTATGTATATATGTATGTTTGTGTGTATGAACACGTGTGTAGGTTCACACATGGAGATCAGAAATCGACATCAGCTATTTTCCTCAATCATGCTCCACTTTAGTTTTGAGACAGGTCACTCACTGAACCTACAGCTCAGATTGTCAAAGCTGGCCTGGCCAATAATATCCAAGGATCAGCCTGTCTCTACCTTGCCAGAGATAGGATTACAGATGCACATGCCTGCCATTCTTTTTATGTGGGTACTGGAGATTACAACTTGGGTCCTAATGCTTGTATGCCAGGCATGATAACACCAAGCATGTTAACACCATAGCCTAAGCCCGAAGCTACATATCTTTGAAAGTTCCTCTCATTCAGGCATGAGTGTGGGTTCATTGTTTGTACCCATTTATAGGTTACTTTTTTGATACAGAATCCAGTTTGAGACGTTAAAAGGAGAAGGCCAAATAGCTCAATGTTTGAGACTGTACCTCCTCAGATTCAGTCAGTACTCCCTTTGACCTTTAACACCGAGGGTCTAATTCCTTCCGGTGTGGACAGCAGATGCTCGGTTCTGCCATCCCCACTTTGCAGTACATCTATTGCGTGGTTCTCACTGTCTCTGCACTGTCACAAAACAGCAGCCCTTGAAAGGATAGGGAGAAAGAAAGGAGGTGAGCGTCAGAGAGAATTCGGTCATCAGTTGAGATGGGCGGGGCATCAGAGAGAACTCAGTCATCACTTGAGATGGACATCAGAAATGACTCAATAAAGATCATCGACTGCATTGTTAGTCTGGTTACTGTTCTTTTGAAAAGCATAAAATCTACAAAAAGGTATCTCTCATATTCTGCCAAGTAGTCTCTAATTCAGGACACAGGGTTCATTGCTAAGTGGACTGTTGTTTGACTGAGACACCTATCTGTGTGGCGTCTCAGTACTATGCATTCTGACTCTGATAAAATGGAAATAATGCACTATAACCTTGTGCTAATGCTATCTCAAAAGACCAAAATCTCTCTTCATAACATGAATCTCACACCACTCAAGACTGACTTACTTTCAGTACTCAAGCTTTTATGCCTCTACCTCTGGTTCTACTGCATGATTTGGACAAGTAATTTCACTTCCCAAAGCTTCAACTTCATCATTATGAAATGAACTCCCCTCAAGAAATGTTCATTAGAATTAAGTTGGAGAAAAGCAATCAAAGCACAGACCTATTGCATCTTTCGACTTGCTGTAGCATGCAACAACTATCCTATTGTTTAGCATTTACCTCTGGATTCTTTTCTTGGTGGTCAAAAGCATCCTGGACCACATGGCATCTTGCTGTTGCTTCTCCTAGCCCCGAGGTCTGAAAGTCCATCCCCATGCTTAGCTTCCCATGACTCTTCTCTTCAGCAGTAGTCATCCATAGATGTCTGTCCTTCCTTCCCTATATCATGGCAACAAATATCTGGTAGACTCAGCAACTTTTTCTTCTAATTCTTACACACTAGGCTTCTATTTGTTTGTTTGTTTTTTGTTTTTGTGTTTGTGTTTTGTTTTTTTTGAGACAGGGTTTCTCTGTGTAGCTTTGCGCCTTTCCTGGAACACACTCTGTAGCCCAGGCTGACCTCGAACTCACGGAGATCCACCTGGCTCTGCCTCCTGAGTGCTGGGATTAAAGGCGTGCGCCACCACCGCCTGGCACCACACTAGGATTCTGAAATCTTGCCCGCTATTCACTTCAATAGCTTCAAAGACACAAACCTTGACTCGCCCTTAACCACCTGAAATCCAATCCCAGAAGGCACTAAGTGCCTAACATATGTTTACACCTCAGATATGACATTAGGCTTCAAGATCCTGCCCCCTGGCTTCCTTCATGGCTGTGAATGTAGCTGTCCTGGTGAGTAGCCTTTGGCTACTAGACAACAATGTTTTTATTAAACCTCTTTCTGCCAAACCTCACAGTATTTCCATAGCCCTACACAAGAAAGATACTTTTAGGGTAAATTTTTTAAAGGGTTTATTGCAATATAGTTTTCCTACAATCCTTTTCTTCCTCTAGTTCCATATTAATATTACATTAGTTATACATGATCATATATATGAAATTATACATTATACTTGAAATTGTATTTATGAAATGTTTTATATGCATTTATACACTAGAAACTATGTTTTATGTATGTTTACTTATATGAAATTATGTGTTTGTATTTAGATATATGTGGAATCATATAATTTCTGTGTGTGTGTATGTGTGTGTGTGTGTGTGTGTGCGCGTGCGCGCGCGTGTGAAAGACCTAAAACTCAGTTTTCTTAGTTGTTTGGTTCATTTTGTCATTTCCCCCTAAAATCTCCACTGTCTCATGGCAATGTTGAACTCCTCTTGTCAGCTGGATTGGCTCAAAAGTGCCCAGGAGCTTAGTATAGCACACTTCTGGGTGTGACTATGAGGACTTATCCAGGGAACATCATCCCACAGGGTAAGGCCCACCCTGGCTTGAGTGGCACTACCCTGCAAGCTGGCAGCCCATTTAGATATAAAAGGGGAAAACAGAGAAAGTCCATGATCACCATGATGTCTTTTCAGCTCTGCTTCCCAGCCACCATGATTTGAACGTCTCCTCCAAGCACAGGTTCCCTGCCATGATGAACTGCAATCTCTGAAACAATGGCCCAGATAAGTCCTTCCTTACTTGAGTTCCTTTTCTCAGGTATTTGCTCCTGTAATGATATTCCTGCATCTTCACACTGAGGAAGACCTTATTAGTCCCTATGTTGTGGGAAATAGTCTCTTTAAACCACTACATTGCTGGAAAAAGACCTATTTTCTTGACTATTGAGTAGATGAACAGCTTCCCATTGCCTAATATGGTAGCTACTAGCCACCTGTCCTTTTAAAAATCTAAATGAGCTAAATTCAACAATATGTATCCATTTCTTCAGTCACATTGGTTACTTTTCAAATGTTCCATCACCCCATGCAGGCAGTGGCGGCCATATTGGATGGCATAGACTATAGAGCATTCCTTCACAGCAGAGAGCTGGATCCTGCTGCTCTAGATGGCGAGGTATCTGATGTCAGAAGCCGAGAGCCAGCATTCCCAGGATAAAAGGGATATGAATGAAACTATAGTGATAATAGGAGCCCTCAGACTCGGGCCTCGGCTCCATCACCTAACTGACCATGCTCCATTGCTCATGAGTTATTCCTGGTCTGTAAGATGGTGATGTGGTTACATCTATGACTTATCTCCCTGAATGGTGATCGAAATTGCATGTAGCTGCCAAACTGACTTTGAATTTTGCCAGTGATTGTGGGTGAACTGTATAGTGGACACATAAGATCACCCCATCTCCTGTTAGCTCTTACAATGGAAGGAAATAATTTAGGCTGCCAGTCACAATAGATGAGGGGAGGGTGTGGGAGTAGCCACAGTTCCACCCAACCCTAGGATTGGCAGGACCATCGTACTCTCAAGTTCTCCTTTCAACCAAGTTGCACCAGAGAATGCATACTGATTTGTTTGACTGTGCTTAAAACATTTAGTGCAAGCCACAGCTGGTTAGTTCTTAAACCCTAATCTCATCAGTGAAGATCTGAACAGCATGGATGGGCACCTGGCATCACTTAGTATATGACAATGACCTTCTCAAGACTGAAGGCAGGGATGTTATTCTTCTCCATGCACGTGGGAATGCCTGCCATTCACCCTACGAGCCTGCCCTCACTCAGAGCTTCTGAGCTGACTCGTATGTAATCCCATCACAAACAGCATGTGAGCCATTTCAGAGTCCCACAATTTATTCCATTTTCCCATAGAGGGGGATGTTAGAAACCTAGCCCCATTTCATTATCCATTTGAATAACTTTCTCAATTTCGAGCTTTCTGCCTAACCATGAGGGCTGAATTATGACTAGATTCTCACTCTCTCATGCTCTCTCTCTTTCTCTCCCTGCCTAGTGGGAGCACTAAGTAGATAAATAAAAATCACTGCAGAATAATTGCAGGTGCTGTGGGCTAAAAGTCAGGCTGGGCCCATCCACAGTCTCTGAGCCTTGTCTGTCTGGGTCTTTTCTTACTTTATTTATTTTTTTTTTTGGCCCATCATTATAGAGGATTCAATTACCTCCATGAGCACTGTGGAAGTTTGCATACATCAACCCTGGGGCATTATTCATCACAATGTATTTTTGAGAGTGAAAGAAAAAGAGGGTTATGTTTCTGGTTCTCCCTAAAGCTGTTATTTTTCATGCGGAGACTTGGTCAAATTTTAGCATTTTGAACCCTCCCCTGATTTCCCAGCTCAAGCATGAGCTATTCTCAGAGTGTCCTTATGCAAATGACAGAGAATTCAGAGTATGAAAGTAAGGCTGGTTGGCATTGCTGTGCAGGGTCTTTCTCCAAGGGGGCCAAGCAAGCAGAAAGAGAGCAGACTTGGAAATCAGTCCCTTCCCACCAGATTTGGAGGATCTTGGAAATAACATTGGGGAAGATGTCTGTAGAATGGAGAGATAACCAAATCTGTGAGGAACGGCTCCTTCTGGTGCTCATAGAATCTTCTAATACTGGTGGCCACTATGGAATGCTTCCTCCCAGCCAGGCACTCTTCTGAGAGCCCAGAATTAACCCATTTTGTCTCAGACTCCCATAAGGAAGATAGTGTGATCACTCTCATTTTGCAGAGACTGACCCAAAGAGGTTTTTTAAAAAAACTTAATCCAGTTCACAGAACCAATAAGGGTTAGAGATAGTGCTGAAAATTTAGGTAGAGTTGCTCCAACGCCTCTGCATTTGTCTGCAAAACTTTGACTTGTGAATATTGTTTATCAGTGTCTTGCATGCTGCTATGGTAACGTACACTGACAAAAGCAACCCAAGGGAGGAAGGGTTTATTCCAGCTCACAGTGCAAAGGTATCAACCATCACTATGAGAGAGGCAGGGGGGCAGGAGCCTGAAGCAGCCAATCACATCTCATCTGCAATCAGGAAGCAGAGAAGGATGGATATTGTTCTGCTCACTTTCTCTCTTTAAAAATGTGTGTTTGTGTGTGTGAGTGAGTGTGCATGCATGCATTAGTATGGAAGTCAGAGTCCAATTGCAAGAGTCAGTTCTCTCTTTCCATCATGTGGAACCAGGGTCATAACTCAGGTTGACAATATTTTCAGCAAGCATCTTTATCCACTTAGTCACCATACCAGTGCTATTTTTAGATATATTGATGATGGATAGATAGATAGATAGATAGATAGATAGATAGATAGATAGATAGATAGATGGATGGATGGATGGATGGATGGATAGATAGATAGATAGATAGATAGATAGATAGATAGATAGATAGATAGATAGATAGATAGATAGATAGATATGGAGAGATAGACATACAGACAGACAGTCCCAGCTCAGGGGATTTATTACTCAAAATGGACAGTTCTTCCCATTTCAATTAACCTAATGAAGATAATTCCTCATAGGCATGCCCAGAAACTACTCTTTCAGGTCATCATTTGTCATAGTCAGGATTTTTATTGCTGTGAAAAAAAACACCATGACCGTGGAAACTCTTACAAATAAAACACTTAATTGAGGTGGTGGCTTACAGTTTCAGAGGTTCAGTCCATTATCATCATGGCGGGGAGCATGGCAGCATGCAAGCAGATATGATGCTGGCTATATCTTGACCAGAAGGCAGCAGGAAGTTGACTGATAGTCACACTGAAGGAAGCTTGAGCAAAAGAGATCTCAAAGCCCGCCCCCACAGTGACACACCTCCTCCAACAAGGCCACACCTCCTAATAGTGCTACTCCCTTTAGGGGCATTTTCTTTCAAACCATCACATTATAGATTTCATCAAGTTGATAGAGATTAACATTTACACTATCTTTTGCCATTTGTTTCTGGTGACCTAGCTTAGCTCCAGCCTGCAGCTCTTGAGTTCTTACAAAGAAGCCCTTTGTAGTAGAAATACCTTTATTCCCCTATCCTAGTACATGTACATCAGAACTAGAGAACAGACAGAGGCCACGTGCTGCTGTGTTCATGATTTAAGAGTTAAAATTCTGCCTGACAGTATCAAACAAGTTATATTCTCCCCAACATTGTCTTCATAATGATATGTAGAAGTAATAAAGAAGACCAATAATATTAAGTATTGCCAGTGATGTAGAAACATCTAGAACTCTCTTTTGACATTGCAACTGGAAACTTGAAATAGTGTAGTTGCTTTAGGAAGCAATTTGGCAAGTCTTCACATTGTCAAAAACAGAGTCACTTTATGACATGGCCATTCTAGTCCTCGGCGTATGTGCCCAACAGAAATGGAAACCCATTCAGACAAAAGCTTGTATACAAATGCCCATTGTGTCACCATTCATGATAGCTAAACAAAGGCTAGGAAAGATGTGACATATTCATATAATACCTTGTACATTGTTATTACACATGGATATTGGTAATAGGTGTTGGCAGTATGCATCAAAACTTACATACAAAAGTATGAAACACTAGTACATGGTACAAAATTGATAATCTTTCAAAATATTAAATGGAAGAAACTACCTGGGAGTAATGGCACATACCTGCAATCCCAACACTTGGAAGGCTGAAGCAGAGGATCATGGCCAGCTTGAGGCTAGAAAGTGAGATCCTGTCTCAATGAATAAATGAATGATTGAATGAATGAATAAATAAATAAATAAATAAATAAATTCAGAGGCCACTTATTATATGATATCATTGATTTGAAATGTCTAGAATAAGAAAATCTACAGAGACAGGAAGTGAAAGAGTGGGGCTTCTAGAGTTTGAGGTGTAGGGAGTAGCTGCTAATGGATATAGAATTCCTTTTGGGGTCAAAGATCAATTCTGAGATCAATTCTGATAATGCTTATCCAACTCTACACATATACTAAAAAGCCACTGAACGGCACACTTCAAATGTTGAACTATATGGAGTATAAATTTTATCTCAGTAAGGCAGGGGATAGAACAGGAGAGACAGGACAGGTTTTCTAGCCACAATGTTAACCAGGAAGATCTCAGAGCATCTGGGTAGAGAACTGTACTGGCCTTTACGTCTAAGAAAGGGCCAAGAGTCCAGAAGCACATTTGAAAGAAATAGAGCTAGTTTGTACTTCCAGCTTAGGGGTCCCCCTGAGGAGTGTGGGCAACACAAAAATGGGAGCTGCTGCTACCATCCAGCAAGTGCTGGGTTAAATGGGGGTCATGCAAGTAAACCCAGGGTCCAGTCCCCTTGCCTTCAGGGAAAATAATGTATCTCACAGTGAAGGCACCAGAACCCAACTGATTATGAAAACTGAATGGAATTTGGGAGACAAAATCCAGTTAATGCAAGTACACTGAGAAAAAAATCATGAGTCAGAGCACACTCTGTACTTCATGGTGGTTTCTGACACCTGTGGCTGGCAATTTCTGAGGTTGCCACAGTGATCCTTATTCCCCACATTTAAAGCCTCTACAACCCTCCTCACCTGTGATCTGCTTCTCGTATGTAAAATACAACAAAAGGCAATGAGCTGTCTTGTCTATGGTTGTATGATTAGGTTCCATAGTGCCTTTGTTCCTATAGCAGCCTATAGCTATTGCTTTCTTGGCTGTGATGGAACAGGCTGGATCCTCATCTAGACCCTTTAATAAGGAGCCAACGGTAGTCTCTGACTAATGAACTGGCATCCACACTGTCTGACAGCCTTGAAAAAGCCAGATCCTGTAAATAGTCATATATGTTTGAAAGCATTCAGTGGAGCCTTAAACTGAGACCACACCCTTCTGCAGGTTTGTGAGAGACACCACAGGAGAAGCCAGCTAAGCTCTGGCTGCATTCCTGGCTCTCCACCTACAGGGAGAGAATCAATATGTGTAGTTTTAGGCACTACGTTTGTGATCACTAGTGATCTAGTGATAGATAAGACACAACCCCTCAGTCCTAATCACCTAGGATATATGTTAGTCTACAGCATTCCGCTACAGCAGTGGTTCTCAACCTGTGGGTCTCGACCCTTTTGGGGGCTAGAGATCAGATATTCACATTGCAATTCATAACAGTAGTAAAATTACAGTTATGACGGAGCAATGAAAATAAGTTTGTGGTTGGGGTCTCCACAGCATGAGGAACTGCATTAAAGAGTTGCAGCATGAGGAAGGTTGAGAACCACTGCTCCACGGGGAATGAGGAGATATTTGGCTTGTGGTCAGCAGTTATTACCATGGACAGCTGGGCATGAACAAAGTCTGGGGTGCTGAGTTGCCTATACAGTCAGTGTCATTTGACTCAACTCCTAAAGGCAGGGAGCAGACACGTCCTATTTGTCTGTGTCTCTCTTTGCAGCCCAGTTTGCATAAGACAGATGCTTAGATAATGTAAGCAAATGCTGAACTCTCTCAGTGGTGAGGTCTCTAAAGGGACACTCTCTTACTTTTACTCCAAATGGAATGAATAGGAGAATGGGCAGAGGAATGACAGAGTCAGGAGGTCAGGGACACCCCCAGAGCTTCTCAGCCGTGCGGTGAATACTCAACTAGGAGGAGCTGGCTCGCTCCCAGTTTCCCTTCTTCCTTGCATCTCTTTAAGCCCCACATTTACATATTCATTTTCAGACTATTTAAAAGAATTGTATCACCTCCCTGTCTATACCTCTGGTATATTCTGTGACTCCCTGAACTTGAACAAGTTTCTCCAGCTCCCCAGTAACCTCTCTGACCTTGAATCCAGTGGGCCTGATGCACCTCTCTCTGCAGTCCTCAGCCACAGCAGCCATATCCTTCGAGAATGTTCAGCCCTGTTAGCTCCCATGGGCCTCCTTCACTACACATTCATCTCATATCATTTTTACCTCCTTCCCCTTAACCGCTTAGTGTGCTGGTTCCTCAAGGGTTTTTCTTAGCCTTCCCTCTGATCTCAGTGACTTTCTTCTGGTAGTAGGGGGACACCTGTCTCCCTCCTGCATGTCTTTAATTGCAGAGTAGGCAGGCATCCTGTCTCATGCACCTGCAGCTCAAGTCCCTTGTCTGTTCCTCTCTGCACGTGGATATCTCCAAAGCACCTCAACTCCATCCTCTCTAAAGCTACCCCACCCCCCAGACCTTGACCTTGGGTGAACTTTCATATCCTACTCAGACCTCTGTCAAATGGCTCTTCCAGGAAATCTGCCCCACTCCACACTTTGGCTCTGTGCTTTTCCTTCATCAAATCTATCATCACTTCTAAGCATCTCTTGAAGTGATGAATGGATGGAGGTCTTCTTCTAGACTGGACTGTAAGCTCTACAGGAGTGAGAGGTGTCATGGCTGTGTTGCTCACCACCACTGTCCCCCACTCCATTACCAGCACAGAAGCTGCAAGAGTAAATATTGATTAAATGTACAAGTGCGGGCTGAATTCCCCTCATTCTCCTTCATTACTTGATTCAGTTGATTGATTTGTATATGCCAATAGGTAGACTATGATTCCATCTTTACATTTGGTTCTTTGTGAATTTCCAAAGGAAGCTTATGTACGGAGTCAGCCAGGGCCCTTCCTACCCAGGAAGGAGCCACAGTTAAGGAGTCTCTCCTCTACCCAATGTGTTTCCTCATTATCTAGATAATAGCAGGCAATTAGTGCTAGAATGTGTTTTAAAGTATGAGGTCTAATTACTTCACTTTTCAGGTGGGGAAACTGAGGCCCAGGGGAATCAAATGGCTCTCTTGGGATGAAGTTAGTTGCAATGGTAAAAATTTGTTTCTTGCTTTCTTGAAAAGTATGCCATAGGATGCCATATATATGGTATATGTATGTCTGTATACATATACATGTACCATGGATACTATATATGATACACACATATATGCATACACACATGTGTATATGCATATATATAATGTATACAAAATCACATATGGTATACATACATAAATATACACATACATATCCATATATGTTGGGTTTTTTTTTTTTTGGTCAACTTGGCACAGCTAAAGTCATTTGGGAAGAGGTAGCCTCAACTGAGACAATGCTTCCATCAGATAGGCCTGTAGACAAGTTTGAGGGGTCCCCCCCCCTTTTTTAGCTAATGATTGATGTAGAAGGGTCCAGCCCATTGTGGGTAATGTCATCTATGGCAGATCATCTTTGGTTGCATAGAAAAGCAAACTGAGGGACCCATGAGGAGCAAGCCTGTGTGTATCTGTCCCTGCTTCTGGGATCCCGCCCCCAGCTTTTGCTTCTCTCGCTGATGGTCTATAAGCTGTGAGATGAAATGAACCCTTCCCTCCCTGCCAACGCTGATTTTGGTCATGGCGTTTAAACAGCAATAGAAAGCAATCTAACAAACGCTGTGTGTGTGTGTGTGTGTGTGTGTGTGTGTGTGTGTGTGT